>OZ026606.1:781559-854059 GCA_964020085.1 Micromussa lordhowensis | reverse complement strand
CTTTCTCATCAAACTTTTTTCTTGTACGAACCCAAACTGGCTCGGCATCCACCTTTGGAAAGAACAAGAAGATAAAAAGACTAATTCCCAAATGTGACTGATATTAAATTCTTTGCAGAAAACAAAAGAGAGACTTGTAGACTACTTTGTGCTACATTTTATTCACATTTTTTGCATATATTTTGTGAACAAGCAAAATACCTCTTAATAATGTTTTGATTCTCAGGACGTTCTTGGGCGACGTTTAGAAATTATTGTAAACTTCTAATGCCCTTGAAGTTGCTGTGGCAATCTTTGTAATGCCTTCATTGATCTTTTGTTATCTCCAAAAGGTTTTGAAAATCTTTGAAACCCTAAGGGGGTTTTCATTCATCTTAAGGAATTTTCTGAAGGATTACAAATGACTTATAAAATTGAATTTGAATTTGACACTTATTCTGGAATTTCCAACCACAATTTTTTTACAGCTCTCGCAACAGTAGAATTCAGGTTGAACAGCTGCCAATGTTTATAATAAGTAGTTTTAATGATGTACAAGAAATTTAGCTTACTTAAAACCAGTTTTTTTGAAAACAATTCAAATAAATATCTATTTCATTCATGTCACACCACTTCGGTCACCATCACTTCACTTTTTTGCCATAAACCCCTGAGGTCAATGGGCTGTGTTAGGTTAGCATCACAGGTATGTAATGTGTGCACAGGTTACATACTAGTGGTGTTATTGATTGAATTATCATCATAAAAAATAATGCAAATTCATCATACACATCAGTACCTCAGGTAGCTTAAGTAGGTATGGTGTGATGGTTTCAGCAAACTGAACACTGCTATCTCTTGGTAGCAGAGAAGGTAAGTTGTCAATGGCCACAATATTTAATGGCTTCGTAGAATTACTGCAAATGCAAAAAGTACATGTAAAGCAATCACACTTGTCTAAAGGTTTCCGAGGTAATCATGTACATGTAAAGTAATGTGCTAAATTACAGTACTTTCAAGGGGCGTTTTCCATTCAATGAAAAACTTGGGTTTGAATTTCCAGAAATTTTCACTGATGAATGGACAGCATTTTCTAGAATCTTGGGGAAAAGAGGGCAACCTTGCACGATATATGGAAATGTTTTGGGAATTTCTATCTCATTTGACCTTTTCCTGGACAGTTCTGCACCATTTGTCCCCGTTTTGAAATTTTTGAAATATTTGCTTGAATGGAAAGCACCCAAGAGATTAACGCTGGAGCTGTTTAATTATACCTTGAGTGAACAGAAATTAACTCCACTTTAAACCACTCACTTCAAATAATAGCAATCTGTGCTCCTGTTGGACATCTTACAGGGTAGGAAATGGTCAAAATATATGCATCTCACATAATTTTAGCGAAATTTCACAGGTCTTGCTTTCTTGAATGTTTTCAACACCCTCTTGGTGTCCAGGCTAACTGAGTCTTGGGGCTTGCAGAAAATATATTAGTCTGGCCGTCTTGCAAAGTCTCAAATTTACCATTCACCAGTGCACCTTTTCTGAATTGCATCTATTTTCAGGAGACCTTCCTGATCTACACTATTACAAGTCTAGGTAAAAGAAAACACACCAACCTAAGCTGAAGAGTCCGGCAAGGATGTTGAAATGTGGTTATTGAATCGCAAAATGGTAGAGGATTGTTTGGATTTGTAATATCACCGCTCACATCAACCACCACAGACAGTTTCCTGAAATGACAAGTTATAATAAATATACAATAAACAGAGGAACGCAGTGACAGTAGAAAGACTTTGTCTAGTTTGGCAAGAAAACATTTTTATGCACTTTCAATTTGAACCAGATCTCTCTGTTATTTGAGACACTGTTCTACACTGACAACACTCACAGAATTAATGAAAGAATCAATTTTGGCAAAAAGTGTTTAATTTATAACTATTTGATTTCATTTTATAACTGCTTTCTTGATTCAAAGAACAAAAAAAAACTGATCGAGTGTGGATTAGCCTGTTACTGACAGTGGAAGAATTCTGTTCAATTATTTTTCATTAAACAAAACTTCTCTGAGTGATTTTCAGGAGCTAATGTCCTGTAACAATTCACCTCTGGTCGGTGTCCAGCACCTTCCTTGTCAGAAATGGTGGAATTTTCTGCAAAGTAAATGTTATCAAGCACAGAACACTTTCGAGCAAGTTTACATTCATTTTAAGCAAAAAGAAGGTAAAATTCTAAAACCTAGCAGGCTAACTTCATGTACCTGTATTCAAGAAAAACAACATTCTGTAGAATGAAAAATGGTGATCATTCTCACAATTTACAATTTTGCTGCACTCAACCTCTCAGACATTGAAAACAGTCCCACACTGGTGCAAGGTGAATGAAGTTACACAAAATACACCCAAATTATTGATTGCTAAAGACAGTGAGTGGATGGGGTATTTGATGCCTTCTGTAGCACCACAGGATGTCAAGGGGAGTGAGAGGTTTCATTAAGACCTTTTCACATGGGCTTGTACTTAACATCTATTAAGATGGTACTTATTTATGATGAACTTGGTAATATGTCCATGTGTTGGAAACAATGGCATAAGAGTGTCAGACAAAATAAGAGTGTCACTGGACAGTTGAAAAATGTTCTGCCAATACCCACCAGACACTAAGAAATAGACTTTCCCAGAGTCCTTATAAGGTCTTTCAATTACAAGGATCATGCAAAGATCTTGGTGAAGAGCTTTGCAAAGGATCCTTCAAGATCGTCAAGGAAGTGATAAGGATTTTACCAGGATAAAAGGAGATCACAGCTGGAACCTTAATAGTATGTGTAACATTCTGCAAGAAAGTTTGATCTTAAAAGATTCTTGGAAGAATTTCATCAGGAACTTTCCTCAAGGAGAGGCTTGTGACTAGCATACTGTCTTGTATTTGCGGCATTCTGTTCCAACGGGAAAAATTGAAATACAGTATTCTATTTCCAACTGAAGTTTCTTAACTTTTCTTGATACCATGAGCAACCCCACAAAAATAGCATCTGTTTTCATTGAAATAATTATTGTGTTTCTATTCATATCATAGTCAAGTGGGGAAAAAATTAAGCCAAGCTAGAAAAATCAAACAGAATCAAGACATGCTAGGTAATAAGTTAATTTTTCTTTTAGTGCTGACTGTACCTTCATCAAATTGATGCAGTTGACAAAGATGTCATACTGCAGGATTTCCTCAAAAGGTCCCCCACCCTGTGTTTCATCCATGTCCCATTTGATAATGTGTGTGCTATGAAAAGAAAATATCAACATTGCGAATAAATTCTAGAGTGTAACTCAATTATTAGGGGTTCACATGTTCACAAGAGAATACAAATTATATTAACAAGGTGCAATAAAATCAACTACTGCTAATAAATTCATGAGTAAAGAAGTCATTAGTCTAAGAGTACTTTGAAAGTACAATTATTCTTATCAGTAATGATGTATCACTGTGGTATGACTGCGTACCTTGGTATTTCTGCTTTGTATGCCAAATCCAAGGCCCCTTTTCCACAGCGTCCCAAGGCACCAATAATTATTATGTGAGGATAGCATTCTGATAGTCCAAAGAATGACAAAGATTTGGCAAACAATAAATAAATGTAGCTAGAAAACAAGCTTAAGCAAGAACAATTAACAATATTGGACCAGGATGAGCAAAATATTTGGCTTTGGCAAATAATTGATCTGCTGGGCACTGACATCATGATAAAACACATTTGGACAGTATGACACACTAGATAGCCATTCTTTGTAGGCAGTTATTTGCAGGTCATGTGGTGGGCTCTTGACCAATTAAAAGGAAGGAAAGAATGTATTGAATGATAACAACTATTATAACAATTATTGAACTTATCATTATAATAATATTATCTCTGAAAACTTTAGGAGACTGTACCTTTTGCCTTGGTAGCCTCTTGAAGCTGAATCTTCAAATCATCTATCAACAGTGATTTATGATTGTAAGGCTGTAGAGCTGGCATAGGCCTTTGGGGACTAAAAAGATATTAGACAAAGATGACAATATCTGTTGATATTTCCTGACATTTTTTTTTTTTTGCATCCAGGGGAAGAACTTTCCATTTTTCTATGGTCCATTTATCTCTATTTTCTTTTTAGTTTTTTCCTTCACCACCTCAAATAATAACTTGTAACAAAAAATAGTGACAATGTACTGCTACTTTGCCTGGTTGGTTGGAAATATCGTGCCTGGCATGATAATCAGTTAGCCACAATAATTAACAACTAGCCACCGACACTGAGGTGAATAGTTGTTTTAGTATATACTAAAACAGTGAGATAACGAACACCAAAAACAAATTAATTTGGATGATTTTCACGGATGCAAACCGGACGCCATTTTCTCTCAAGTTGCTCGGAGATAAATAGCACAGGGGATATCCGGAGTTTGACGAGCCAATCAGCGCACACCATCAACGCTATCCACTGTTTTAGTATATACTAAATAACAAATATATAAAGGTCAGTGCGAAAATAATATAGTTAATGAAACTGAAAACTTTTCGCTGCATGTTGCATTAGACTGTAAATGGTTTAGAATCTATTCATATACAGGAAAATTAGTCTGTCACTGAACACCCCTAGTGGAGGCGTGGTGGCCTCATGGTTAGTGCACTAGACTTCAGATCAAGTGGTCTGGGGTTGAGCCCTGGCCGAAGAAGTGTTGTGTTCTTGGGCAAGACACAGTGCCTCTAACAATGCCTCTCTCCATCTAGGTGCATAAATGGGTACCAATGAATTTATTGCTCGGGGGTAACCCTGTGATGGACTAGCATCCCATCCAGGGGAGAGCAGAAATAGCTCTAGTCCCTTCATGCTACAAAAACCGGGATAAGCTCCGGTCTGATGCGCCACTTGGCTCATATGCAGACTTTTTGAACACCCTCAGAACTTAAAAAAAACAGGTGGAAAAGTAGCCTGCAGTGCAGGCGTCTTATTGGGGTAAGTTAGCATTGCAGCCTTACAACCGCCATATTAGACTGCCATGTTAGACGGTGGGGATCATTTACCCCCTTGGTAGAACTTTATTTCTCTCTCCAGTCTTCCACTGCATAAAAAATTCAAGATGGCGGCTAAACTTGTTATGCTGTGTGCACTCGCTCGAAAAAATCTATTGGAAAAGATGCTATCAACTGAAAATAAATAACAAATTATGTACCTGATCTGCTCATGGCACCACGCTTGAAGACCAACGGCCATTCCAGTAAAACCAGCAAATGGAGGAAAATCTGCTGCTACTCTCCTGTCTGTAGAAATTGATTAATAAGTAGTTGTAAATCTATGTTAAGTTATGATCCATGAACTTGATCGTACTCTATGTGAAGTACGTTTTTATGGCAACAACTGCCAAGACTTCACTTGAAATGTTTGTTCTAAATAAGTGAAATCCCTGATTCTTAAGTCTGTAAAGTTCTCAATGGTGAAGGATGTGTACATACCAAAGTGACAAATAAAAAAGAGTTAAGGAGCGGTCCTACCATGCCATGTAGTTTGATTTATTATATATTATACTAGGAGGTCTGTGGATGAAATCTAGTGGACAACCATTGAAATGCAATATATTGAAGAGTAATGCCATGTGCCTAGCCTCCAGGTCTACCAACTCACACTCACCACAGTCATCTGTCATGTACTCCACATCAAGTATGCTTCCACCTCCCTTGATGAATCGATTAAGAACTTCAGCCCAGCCATTCTGATTCTATGATCTCAACAAAACAAATCCCAGCTTCATTAAGCTTGACATCTAGAACTAGAAAGTCTACTTATTGATTATAGCCTTTTAATTTCTATCACTAGCGTTTATTTATTTGTGTAAAGCAAGTCTAGTCTCTCTAAAGGTTATAGACCATATTTCATTTACAGCTATGTTTAGCCTATGGGCTCCCTTTATTTGCTGAATGATATACAGGGAACAGAGGTATGAATAATTTTTTGTCCTTCCTTCCACTCCTTATCAGAGGCAAACGAACTAACCATCTCACCACCCCAAATTCCTGTCCCCCCTTCCCAGCGCTCCAGTCAAGTTAAATATTGGCACATTCCAGACATTATTTGGACAAAATTCGCTGCAGTTGGACAATAAGTACACGTATTCCATACTTACCTTATACACATGAGCAAAGTAAATATGAGTGTGAGGTATTGGTGTGAAAGATTTAGTGAGTTCTTTGATTCCCAGGATAAATGCCTCTTTTGGAGCATCCACCCAAGATCCTTCTGGAACCATGTTTACTCCTTCAATGCTACAATATAAAAAAAAAGAAGAGGATTTGCTTTGAGACAGTAGTTAGCATGTCACCGCCCCGCCCCATTTTCTACAGAAAAGTTACCTTGCAAACTCTTCAATTTTAGGGCCGTTTGCACACATGATTTTAACACAAAGGTATTTTTCGGAAGACGGGTTGGTTACATCACAGCCTTCTGTTTTGTCTAGTTTTTACATGATGACCCTCCAAGCTATCCTAACTCTCATGGATTAACAAGGCATCTGGTTACGAGGGAAGGTACTTACAGTATGCATTTTCACACCAATTTTAGATGATTTGGGTGGAGTGGAGCAAACATTTGGATCTGTGATGAGTTTTACCCGCAGATGAAAGTACACCCCCCACCCTTACCCACCCAAGCACCAAGTGCTATCCCAAGCCTCTTCAGGGGTAGATAAAGGTAACCCTCCCTACACTGGGACTTAACCAATCCAGCAGTTTCTTTCTGTATTGTATATGTTACAAAATTGCTTCTGCGAAACCTTTGACAGCTATATGATGTAACAGCTATCCCGGGGGGGAGGGGGGTACTTAACAAAGTTTAATACAGGGAGGCTCCGCCCCGAGGTCCATTCCCTTACCCTTTTATATGGCACTTTGGCAGAAAAGGTACCCCTTTTATATACCTTTTATTGAAAAAAGGTACCCCTTTCACATACGTACTGAAGGGCTTAATAAATAACCTGATACAGCCATAAGGGGCGTATATTCGAAATATCAGAATTAAAGGCCCTTAAAATACCTAAATGACCGATTTCCCTACCCTTTTGATATACCTCGGCTTGTGAAATCCCTACCCTTTTATATACCTGAAGCCTCAAAAAGGTACCCCTTTCGGGCGGAGCCTCCCCGTATAGGTCATTATAGGGAGTACCCCCCCCCCCCCCGGGGGCAGCTATCTCATCTGCCTGTGTTGCACAATACCAGCATTTTTCGATAGCTTGTGGGACGGTTTGTTCTATGCACTGTATTGAAATCATGTCCATTCGAATTACGTTCATTTCTCTGACGTTCAGAGATACAGTATCATTTAATATTATTCACAAACACCTTTAAAATTTAATGACAAGAACCATAAGATTTCAACAAATAAACGGCCAGCTCACACCTGCTGAAACAAGATCTTCACATTTTTCAGGCGACAGAGTTGATCGGCGTTCGAAGGCCTTTTGCTCTGATCGCAATCACACGTGGACAGCCATCGTCTATCGTCTGAACATCGGCAGTGGTTCAATGATTCTAGATCACAGAGTAAAAAGAAAATCACTAAATCGTGAAGATGAAGTTTGCCAGGCGACAAGAAGAAGACTGGGACCAGTTTTATCATAGTCAACTCGCAATGGTAGGTGGGATTTAAACTTTGGCGAATGTTTTCAACCGCGAAAACTTGAAAACGTTTTTAACAGAAAAACTTAGAAAAACAGGTTAGTTCTATTCTAAATCTGTTTAAATAGTGGATTGTGAGTTCTACCCAATCATGAAGCTTAACTTGTGCATTTAGAAACGATTTTCTATTGTTTTTCTCCATGTTAGAGACGAGATGAGTTGTTGAACTGGCCAGTGATGTGAACATTGTGATGGCATAAATCTGAAAAGCAACTTGCCAATAAAACAGTTTGAACAACTAACGGCCACTTCATGGTCGTTTAAAAGGTAAATGCAATATGCAATTAAAATGCTAGTCAATGATATTATTACGTTATAAAATAAAATTCATTTATTAATGTATTCTGTTGCCTGGGCTTTCCGGGCCGGTAGTGGGGGTGCCGGTGATGGGGGGCAGGGGGGGGCGGGGGTTTGGGGGGTTGATTGATAGAATTGTATGTGTAGTTGATTACAATTCCCAAGTAGTATAATTCCCAAGTAATACAGTCAAATTTCTCGGACACCTCTATAAGAGGGACAGCGGACACTTGTGAGGTGCTGAATGTGACCGCAAATTACGATTTAGGGAAGAAAAATTCTCAAATTACCAAGTACGGGACTCTTAACACTAGACGTTTTATTGACAGCTATTATCTTGTTGGCAAATTACATACAGTACAGTACAAGTTAAAATTAAATCAGTCATTATTTTGTCCCATTCAAAAAATAACTCAGAGGTGACAACCAAATTTTATTAGAATCTAAAAATTCCAGTCATGTTAAGTTGACTTTCTATGACTATAAGCCAGACACCTCTCTAAGACAGACAGCTGAGGCTGGTCCCGATGGTGTCTGTCTTAGAGAGAGTTGACTGTACTCCGTTGGGTTTCAAATTGAGTGGCTTGTGTTCAGCCCTGCGGTCAGGTATTTTCAATTTGAAGGAAGTTTTTTTGTTTGTTTGCACCAGATGCAAAACTTGCAGGGGGGTCTGGGGGTATTCCCCACCTGAGACATGGATAGATAGATCACTTTATTTATACAGGGTAGATTCCACTTCAGTAATATACAGGCAAAAATATATACAAATGTAAGAATTAAAACAATATAATCATTATAAAAGAAATTACAATGACTAGAAGCCTAATCTAGACTAACTAAACTAACTGCCTATCAAATAGAAATAAATGAAAACAAAAGTACTGCTTTTCAGGAATGCTGCCGGGATGCTTAGCTTTGTCTTAAATTCACCCAATGTTTTAGATACTCTGATGTCAGTTGGAAGGTTATTCTACAACATGGCACAAGAGAAACTTTTTCGAACAAAATCGGTGCAAGGTTGAGGAAGAGCCAGTCTCATTTCACTATTTCTTAATCTATAACTAGTTGTATCATTGCGAAAGATGAATTTATTTGATAAATAATCTGGAGTCTCTCAATTTAAAGTTTTGGACATCATAATGGCCTTGCTAAAAAGCCTCTGATTCCTTAGGTTTTTCCAATTAAGTTTTCGGAACAGGTCTTTAGCACTAGAATCATAGGGGGCAGACAAGAATATGTGAGCCACACGGTTTTGCAGCTTCTGACGTTTTTGCAGCATCCACATACTAAGTTGCAATAGTCAAACTGGGGCTTTACCAAACAATTGAAGATGTTCAGAAGAGTGTAGAATGGTACAAAAATTTCTAATGCCCTTAATTCAGCCTAAAGCTGAAGAAATTTTCCCACAAACACTTTTGATGTGTTTGTTCCAGCTTAAGTTTTCGTCAATGTGTATGCCGAGAGATTTTATCGAGGACACATGCTCAATGGAAACATTTTTTTTAATTTATTTTTTTCTTTTTTTTATTTATTTTTTATTGCATTGCTCACAACTACAGTATTTACACAAGTTTCATTACAATACTACTAATTCACTAAACATAATAAAACAGTACCTACGGTATATTATTAACATAACTAATTCACACTCACTCGCATACACAAACTCACGCACATGTTTACATAGCAAAGTCACACCTATTTGAGCCTGACATGTTCTAAGTTATTCAACTACCTCTAATATCCATATTGCCCACTTCTTCCTAAACATATCTAAAATATTATTTTTTGTACAGATGTATTTTTCAGTCTCATACTTTAATTTGACTTTTGATTTAAAACGTCATACACTTGGAAGTTCTTTATTCCTTCTACACGTCCATAAATAAATGTTTCCTATAAGTAACAGATAATTAAGTAAGGGAAGTTCTGGTGTTAGAAGACCGATTAATATATCTTTCAGATTAAGATGTATCCGCTGTTTTGTCAGAGATAAGTAATATAATTCGAAATCTTTCCAGAAAGAAACTGAATAACAGCAATGGAAACATTATTAATGGTAAAAGACGGGTTGTCTGACAAAATAACTCGCCTTTGCCTTGAGGTTATTACTAAGAATTTGGTCTTAGGTTCAGTGTGAGCTTATTAGAAGAATTCAAGATTGGTACTCAGGCACATAAGAAATGTGAACAGGAAATGTGAAATGTGAAGGCCCCATCCAATTTGAAAGTGCATCTTTATTTCTATAGTTAAGCCTCACTGACCTGTCATGAAAATGGAGTTCTTCAAAAACACTCCTCAAACCAGAGGAAGTTGAAAACCCTGGCTTTGCGTTTTAGTGTGGACAGAAAACATTTTGAAAACGGATCTTTTCAAAAAGCAATGATGTACGTACCCTAATCATTTGATTTCCTTGCCCAAGTCATCCTCAAGCACAAATCCAAAATAGCCAGTGATTGCGACGCTTTTTAATTTCTCCAACATAGTGTGGACGGAAAACATTTGATGTATTTTAAGAGTGAAAATGCTGTTTTCAAATTCTTCCGGCATAGTGTGGAAAGGGCCTAATACAATCAGTCAATAACATTATTTAAGCATCTTAACCACTAGCTGCCCACAAGTGGTCTACTAGTGGCAGGTACTATGTATTAAAGCAGGTTTCACTAAAGTTGTATTGTATTGGTTGTACAGTACTGACTAAGCAAAGTGGTTGGTTTAAGAAACTCTTACAACTTTCTCACACAATCAGGAATAAAACCAATATGAGTCGCTAACATAAGTTTTCCCATGTTTTGCACCAGCTATATGTATTTGCTTAGAGTTTGATTGGATCATGTCCCTTGTGATTGACTAGAGTTATTACTCTCAATATGACTGAGAACTTTCCTTTGACTTATTTTATATGATCATCATAATTTCATTGTCAGTCCTTTTTCCCCACTTGGAGAATAGGGCTGGATTGATCTACATCCTAAGTAAACTTTTTGGAAATAATAAAGATCAGCATCATTCATAATCGGGCCATTTTACCACATGCAGCCTGAATAACTGGCGAAGACTGAAATATGTAAGAAAATATCAATGACAGATTCAAATAATTAAATTTTGTTAATAAATGTTACAATGTTTTATACTTTTGTTTTATTGATATAGTACTCATTTCTGGGATGTAGCCAGACCTGTGAAGTCATGAAGGCTTGTCAATGCCTTGGAGCCCCAACCATAAGATTATTCAAGGTGATGGCTAACACAACATAGGAATCACTTCATACAGCTGACTATTGTGTTTCTTAAGGTTTGACTTGTCATTTCTTTGATTTATAACTTAAGGCAAATGAAACTCTTCTTTTGAAATTTATCTTAGGATTTAGTATTGTAGTACTATTGTTTGGTTTGTGCATATTGTGTGAAAATTACGGCCTGCCCTATGTTTTCCTCCATTGCAAGTAATCGCAAGAGGTTTAACAAAGGAACAGGCAATTGGTAGGTCAAGTTAGTCTAGGTTTTCAAGATCAAGGGAAAAATTGGCCTTTGTTGTTTGTTTGATGCATATAATAACCAGTGTATGGTTTGTTGTGAGTATTCACAGGAGGTTTTACTCAATAGGTCCAAAGTGACCTACTAAAAAGCAATGAGCAACGGTAAGTACTAATTCTATTATTTTTTTATTCTAAGATCATTATTGTGTGTTTGTGACATTGCTCATCTTCCGGAGCTTAGCCAGACCAGTGAAGTTATCTGAAGTCATGGTGGCCTGACAATGTCATTATTCCAAACAAGGAGCCGTATCTATGAGGTCAGCCGAGGTGCAGGCTAACACAACACGGGAATCACTTCAGACAGCTTGAGCTGACTGTTGTGTCCTGTAGGTCTTGTTAGTACTTTGGTTTATAAAAAAGGAAAGCTTGATCTTTAAATGTTGTGTGTTTGCGAAGAAGTGATGAAGTCAACTGCTCCTTGGTTTTTCTCTGTTGCGAGAATTGGCAGGAGATTTTACCCCATGTGTCCAAGTGGACCATGAAAAAAAGTGAGCAACGGTAAGTACTTTTTCACAACGTATAGTTGATTATTGCATTATTGGTTATTCTGAAGTGAAGTCAGGCTTGTGTAATTATCTGAGGGCACAACAACATGGGAATCACTTCAGACAGCTGGAGCCAGCTGCTGTGTTCTTTAGGTCTATTGAGTCCTTTGATATGATATGATATGAGTTTTAGAGATGAAGGTAAAAACTGTGAAAAATGGGTCTACAAATTCTCATAACATTTTGGTTCTTGCAGGGCTATATAAACAGACCATACAAGAATTAGACTCAATAGACAGGTAAGTGATTTTCAAACTGATCAAAAATAGGTACACACATGTACATGTGTCTACAGATTATTAAAGCTGCTGCTCCTGCTGGTGATTTTGTTACTGTGGAAACTCAATTTTTGAATCATGTGGATAAAGGCAGTTGTCATACAATTATTTTTTCCCTTCTTCTAGACAAGGTGATGGTCACTTAGAACTTTGCATTTCCTCCTGTAACTACTAATAAATTTATTCATTGTGACGGTTACACCACAGATCTTCCACCACGGATTAATCATAATAATTGATGTACAGTGAAACCCTGTTAAAGTGATTATTTTTGCAACATAAAATTGTGATTATATTTAAGGGGTTGGTCATATTGAAGTGGTTCATAAAATTGAAAAATGATGACAAAGCATTTTTTAGAGCAAAAAAGGGCCATAAAAATGCTGTGACAGTATTAAGTGGGCGGTCATAATGCAGGTTCTTTTGTATTTTCAAGATTGATTTTAATATGAAACATTTGAGAGGCTCAGTGACCTGGCCTCATAGTCAGTGTGCTGGACTCTGTTCAAGCACACTGCGGGCTTACTGCATTGTGTTCTTGGACAAGACACATTACTCTCACAATGCCTCTCTCCAAATGCTAGGGGTTAAACCCTGCAATGGACTAGCATCTCATCAAGGGGGAAGTAGAAACACTTCTTGTCACTTACTGGGATAAGCTTGTTTATTGAATTGCTGGCCTCTAGTGGAAACGGTCTGTATGGCAAAATCTAGACTAAGAAAGAACAAGGCAGAATACCTTGCCATATATAATCAGATATATTGAACTCGAAGAATAACTAACAACAATATTCCATGTATAATTAACTCATGAGTACAGAACTACTACTAAGTACAGAACTGAAAGAACATCTGCTGATGAATTCTGTTCATTGGGTGGACTATTGAAATGTGCCGAAATTTTAGAATATATATATAATAGTAATGAGGATTTAGTTCCTCTAGTGGCAGTCTAATCGTCTCGTTGAGGGTAGTTCCAAAAAGAACTGTTGTTGATGATACTTGTTGACCAAGTGGTACATACCGTCAGCCAGTAGTCAACTGTTAAACATTCCTACCATTACTAACAGAAGACATCGTGGTTTTGAATCCGTCTTTGCCTAACGGAATCGTGATACAGAACATCAAGCAACACACTCTTACAACTAGCTGACAGACAAAACTGCTTGGTTTATGCTATCTTGATAACACATACTACCGGGATAAACCACTGTACTCCAAGTGGAAATTGACACTTTTCACAACCACCTTAATGAACAGAACACTGATATTCATTTTACCCAATGGGAAAGTTTTTTTCTTGACTTCCTGATTAGCCATGACGATAACAAACTATGAACAACAGTGTACAGAAATCTGATGCATACCAACATATTATCATAGACAAATCATCCCTCGCCCTGACTTCATACAGACTATTTAGACTTTGACGGGGTGGGCAGAACTAGCTTGTGATACACTGAATAGCGTATCTCGTGAAAACAGATACCTTGAGCGCATTTTACACAAGAACATTACAACGCCAACTTTATTACACAAAGCACTCACCAGTCTACTGAAACTGACTAAAGGAACGGAAACCCAATACCTGTCACTACACAGATACCATACAATATGCAAACTATACACAAGTCTTACAGCCAATACCATCACAGCTAAACTGACCAATCAGTTTCAGTGGACCGCACTTATAAACAGCACAGACTGACAAAGACCACTTGCCTCTGACGATGACTTCTGCTCAGGTTGTCGAAACATAAAAAGCACTGACAACAGTTCCTTTCACAATTTCTTCACCAAGACAATCACTCTAGACAAACTACAAGTACTCCTGGATTCGACCCAGTTGCAATGAGAATTTAGTTGTGCTTTCTCCAGCTCAATCAGACTCCCTTAGTTTCTGTAGTAAATGTATTGTTTTGGCAGGACCCAGTGTGCTTTCAGGAGAGTGTTTTTATGGTGTATTTGATCTAATAAGCCACCAGCATATTGGATTCTTTTATTAATGTATTGGTAATAAATTACTTTATTTACCCTCGGATTTTATAGCTTATGCAGCTAATGTCTCCGAGCATTTAATCAGCAGATAAAAGATAGACCAGAGGTAAAGTGTTTGGTGGAAAGACTTTTTGAATTAAATACTTTGTGTTGTTTCCTTAAGTAGGTTGAAAGAACAAAGGTTTTTGAAGAACTGACATGAAGTAGAAAATCAGAACTCAAATGGAGATCACATTTTGTAAAAGGTGAATTTTCTGCCCAATAGATTGAATTTTTCGTTCTTCATTTGCGCTGATACTTCACGGTCTAGGCTCCGTCAGGCAAGCTGCTTCACACAATTACTGGATTTACATTTATTCCATACTTACAAAAAATAGTGATTGAAGTTATCGAGATACGAGATGGAGGTGTATAAAAGCAACGCGGCGCCATACTAGGAAACCCCATGAATAAGATGTTAAGCTATATGTACATATGTAAAATATATAGAAAATGAACAAAACTCTAGATAAACCAAAAAAAAATCAAATTACTTCAAGAAAACTTCTAACATATTTTAAACATAGCTTCAAAAATAGCTACTACGCTTGCCAGCGCGACACCACGCAAGTTTCGACACAAAGTTTTGACGTCAAAACTTTGACGTTTGCAATGGCAACATCGTCGTCTAAATAAAGCAGTGTAAGCAGTCTTTCACGTACTCAACTTTAACTTGAAACTGGCCATGTTGATGTTGGAGCTCTACAAAAAAACCGCACATCATAATCGACAATAACGGAAAAAGCAAAATGCGCCGCCTTAGTGCCTAGTCGAGTCTTCGCGCGCTTTGTTTCCATTGGATACATTCTTGTTGCCATCACAGTCACAGTTTTGACGTCAAAACTTTGTGTGGAAACGTGCGTGGTGTCGCGCTCAACTGGGAAGCGTAGTATTTTAAAAAAAGGAGGATGAATGAAATTTTCAAAAGAGAAGGTTCGATTGAGATTGGTGTTACCATAGTGACGACTAGACTAAGCTCAGACAGTGAAGTTTCAGCCAGTCAAAATGGGGATGGTATGGCTCTAACACCTACAAACGAGCCACCTTAAAATTGGTACTGTAGTTCTTGGAACTCTAACCAACCACTAAATGCCGTTGTGGAAATGGAGAAGACTGCAAAATACTATTGTCCTTGGTAGATGTTCTACTCCTAATGACAATGATAGACCCTGAATGGTCGACATTACACTTAGTAGGCGACGCACCAGACAGAAATAGTTATTAATGAGACCAAAGAACAAAGTAAATGCTTGCCAAACGTTGGGCGTGACTACAGTTAATAGAAAAGTTGACGGCCACAATTAAACTGCTCAAAAGTTACACAGTAATAAAATAGTGCCAGAGAATGTCAATTACGTAGCAGACGTTCCGGGCCTAGCCCTTCTTCAGTGCTATGTTACACTGTAACTGTCCGTCTGTCTACAAGGCAATTTTTGGTGAGGAATGTTTGTTGGTAGAGAGAAATGCAGATAGATGGATGTAAGAACTGACCTGGTAATTCTCTCAACCCCCCTGTACGTCTCTATCCGTGACACAGACTGATCACACGTTTTGAATTTGGACTGTCTGCATGATTCAAATTGTGTTAAGCTAGCGTTAGTGCCGATCCCCCATTGTAAAGAAAATCAACGCTCTGTTCAAATGATTTTTTTAAATAATGTTCCACAGGTTTAAGAATCAAGGTGACTGATGATGTTGAACATGACAATCAGTCGTTTCACCAGAATACAGGTAAGCCCTCTTAGCATCTTTAACCTGACGAAAAATAGGTCTGTTATGCGTACATGTGGTCCTTCACCCGTATATGGTTTAATTGCAATAGTTATCAGGATCCACTATTGGCCACTCTAGATTTAAATCAATTTGAGAATTTCAAAACGACATATCGATCACCTGCACACAATGTTCTTTTTTGGATCTGAACAATATAGATAAGACATTTTAACATGCTTGTACAAGTCCGAAACAATTTTGATAGCTTCTCTGAGTATTTTCGTGTAAAAACAGAAACAATTTTCGTAGACCTTTGAAAATTCGCTCAAAGAAAACTCGGGCTCGTAGTCCTATTTATCAGCAATCACCTAATAGCGATCTCGAGGTATTTCCTCCGTTCGCACACATTGTTTCTGCGCATCCTTACTGTGCATGTAATTCATGTCGCAAGATCACGCCTCGACATTCATGGTGCGCGCGCTGAGGAAGAAAGTTTTAGTAATATATCAAACACGAGAGACAGTGTTTCATCGGGATATCCAAACACCGAGAAGAGAGTCGAAAATACGACGCGCAGTGGAGTATTTTTGACGAAATTCGAGGTGTTTGGATAGCCGATGAAACACTGTTTCGAGTGTTTGATATATCTTCTCAATCGAAACAAAAACCAAGAAGTAAACGGAGAAGTAAAATTGTCAAAATCTATGCTAATTAAGACCGGGTATCCAAACCTCCTTCACGGCTGTGATTTCCTTTGTTTTAACTTGATGAATTATTAACGAGTTTGAGAAGCAGAGATGTAGGGCTGATATCGGTTAAGTTTGACTTTCTTAAACGGTTGGTAAACCCTCTTTGCTCTGTCTGACATCGCTCCCTTTCCTGCTGTTCTCTACTTAAACAAAAAGAAAATGTGATTAATGATTATTGCGCTTTGTCTTCCCACATGTGATAGAAGGTTTATTTGGGTGTGCTAGATTTACAAGTTTCATCTACGTGAAAGAGTGATATCAGCTGAAAAATGTTTCTACATACATTTAGGTCTATTTGCTACCAAAGCGTTCAATGCGCTTTACCTCCACAACACGAAAGGTGGCCCTCCAACATTTGTTTTACGCCTTAGACATGAGTAAGTCGTAATCCAAGAAAAACAATGTGAAAATGGGCAGAACGTCCTTTAGTCTCATACAAAACAACCACACATCCAGTTATAGCGCACATCTAGACATCTTACTTGCTATAGCTAGCCGATCACAACATGCTTAAAATTTTGTAATATTTGGTTAACCTTCAATTATGAAGGGTGCTGGTTTGACCGTCGGATAGGTCAATCTTTTCTCCAGTGGAGAACTTGATATCGCATAAAAAAAACAGGGAGACTGGGTACCAGCTAATATGGATCACTCAGTTTTTGTCCTTGAAATTTATGAAAAGTAATAATAACTGTCTTAAGAGTATTCTTAGTAGTGAACTTGGATTAGAAAGAAACTTTCGTCATAACGACACCCGGGCGTCATATAGTCAAGAGAGCAGAACATCAGATACAGCAAGCTAAAGGTTGAAACCTTGAAACCTTGTTGGTGTCATTTCCAATCTATAGATAAATTTATATAAAAATAGGCGGTTTTTTGAACCGGTATAAAGTACATGTTGCCAGAAGTTATCAGCTTTTCTTCCTGGATTTTATATATAGACTCTGCAGAATATTTGTCACACATCGAAGTTTTGGTCAATTTATTTCAGTTTGTAAAAAGAAAAAAAAAGTTTCTACACACGCCACGACCGGGATTCGAACTCGAGACCGAAATCCTTATGGTTCGCCTTGAGAGGCGCGCACCAAACCACTGTGCCAACCACTCTCGACACAATGAATACGGATAAATTGACTAGCAATGCATACCAGTTTTAACGGCGCGCAGTTGGTCAGCTGGAGGAATGTAAGCAGCGCACACAATAATATTACTTTTGAAGTGAATGTTTTTTTCGTTTAGTGAAATTTTATCTTGCAACCATTCATTGAAAAAGATCTTGCTTATCTGGACACAAACGTTAAATATTGAACCCAAGCTTTGAAGTGTGTAAAACGTGGAACATACAGGTAATTCTAAATTTTGTCATTTTCACACCTTCGCAACATTCTCAGATAATTGAACGAATTCTATCAGTAGCGGTCTTAGAAAGCATAATGTCGTTGTACAAAAGAAAGAAAATAGGTATTTGCGTTAATTCCCTCCCTTTTATTTACGCGTAATGTTGATGGTGAAGTCGGATAGAGGTGAAATAGTTTTATTACTTTTTGTTTCTTATAGGAATCAACAGTGGGCGGCCTGAAAGTTTGGGAGGATAGTTTTCGAAAACATCGCGAAAGTTCTTAAGCGCTTTTTCCGTGAACGCGATGAGCTCACACGAGTAAGTTATGTTGTTAACATGTTTACTGTGGATTTGATTATTTGAGCTTTTTTATTTTACCCGGTAGTACCAGAACATATAATTTTTCTAATTATATATCAAATTTAAAATCTGCGACAGATACCTTGAATGCATTTTTCACAAGAACAACTACATCGCCAACTTTGTTACACAAAACACTGACCAATTATAACCTACTGAAAGTGACAAAACGAACAGAAACCCAACACCTGTCACTACTAACAGTGACTATGCCGTGCAAACTGTAGACAAGTCTTACGGCCAGTACCATCACAGCTAAACTGACCAATCAGTTTCTGTGGGCCACACTTATAAACAGCACAGACTGACAAAGACTTCACTTGCCTCTGACGATGACTTCAGGTTGTCGAAACATAAAAAGCACTGATAACAGTTCGTTTCAAAATTTCTTCACCCAGACAATCACTCTAGACAAACTACAGATACTCGTAGATTCAAACCATTTACAATGAGGATTTATTTGTGCTTTCTCCTGCTCAGTCAGACTCTCTTAGTTTCTGTCGTAATAGGGCTGTTACGAGATTATTATTTTTTGAAATGTATTGTTTTGGCAGGACCCAGTGTACTTTCAGGGGAGTGTTTTCATGGTGTACTGATTTGATCTAATAAGCCACCAGCAAATTGGACACTTTATTGGTAAAATGTATGGTGGAAATACTCTTTGAATTGAATACTTTGTGTTGTTTCCTTATGTAGGTTGAAAGAACAAAGGTGTAGAAGAACTGACATGAAACAGAAAATCACAACTGAAATGGAGATCACATTTTTTAAAAGGTGAATTTTCTGCCCAATAGATTGATTTTTTTTTCCGTTCTTCATATGCGCTAATACTTCACGGTCTAGGCTCCGTCAGGCAATCTGCTTCACACAATTACTGGATTTATTACATTTACTCCATACTTACAAAAAATAGTGATTGAAATTATAGAAACACGAGATGGAGGTGACCCAAAGCACCGCGGCGCCATACTAGCGAAACCTCCATGAATAAAATGTTAAACTATATATACATATGTCCAATATATTAAAAAAACTTTACGTATACCAAAAAAAAATTCAAATTACTTCAAGAAAAATTCTGACCTTTTTTAAAAATAGAAATTTTTCAAAAAAGAAGGATGAATGAAATTTTCAAAAGAGAAGGTTCGATTGAGATTGGTGTTACCATAGTAACGACTCGACTAAGCTCAGACAGTGAAGTTTCAGCCAGTCAAAATGGGGATGGTATGGCTGTAAGACCTATAAACAAGCCACCTTAAAATTGGTACTGTCGTTCTTGGAACTCTAACCAACCACTAAACGTGCGGGTGCGGAAATGGACTGCAAGATACTATTGTCCTTGGTAGATGTTCTACTGCTAATGACAATGATAGATCCTGAATGGTCGACATTACACTTAGTAGGCGACGCATCAGACAGAAATAGTTATTAATGAGATCAAAGAACAAAGTTAATGCTTGCCACTCGTTGGGCGTGACTTCAGTTAATAGAGAGGGTCGTTGAGATTCATGTTGCGCGCGCGCTGAGGAAGAAATTTAAGCAGAGATAAAAGGCTGATATCGGTTAAGTTTTACTTTCTTAAAGGGTTGGTAAACCCCTTTTTGTGTTGTCTAACATCGCTTCCTTTGCTGTTTCACTCCACTCTAACAAAAAGAAAATCTGAACGTGAAAAATTTTGATTATTTCGCTTTGGGTGTGCATGACTTACAAGTGTCTTCTGTAGGTCTAAATCTACATGAAAGAGTGATATCAGCTGAAAGATGTTGCTACACACATTTAGGTCTATTTGCCTTGAAACTATCACATCTACTCAAGCGTCCGATGCGCTTTACTTCCACAACACGAAGGGTGACCCCCAACTTTTTTTACATCTCAGACATGAGTAGGTCGTAATCCAAGAAAAAAATGTAAAAATGGGCAGAACGTCCTCAAGTCTCATGACAAAACCACACATCCAGTTTGAGCGGCCTGATAGTTGAGAACAGAATGTCGGACAAAAAGAACATCGGTTACAGCGAGCTAAAGGTTGAAGCCATGTTGTTGTCATTTCCAGTCCATAATATAAATATAGGCTCTTTTCTTTCGAACCGGCATAAAGTATATATGTTGCCAGAAATTATCAGCTTTTCCCCTGGATAGTTAGTTTAAATCTGCAGTATTTTCAGTGTGTAAAAGGAAAGAAAGTTCTCAGGTACGTCAGAACTGGGATTCGAACTTGAGACTGAAATCCTTACGTTACCGTCTGAGAGGCGCGCACCAAACCACTGCGCCAACCGTTCACAACACAACTTTGTGCGTGAAAATTAACTGCCAATGCATACCAGGTTTCACCACAGCTGGAAGAGCGTAAGCAGCCACAAAATATTACTTTGTAGTGAATGTTTTTTACTTTAGTGACATTTTATCTTGCGACCATTCATTGAAAAAGATCTTGCTATCTGGACACAAACGTTAAAAATTGAACCCTAGCTTTGACGTAAGTAAAACGTGGAACATGCAAGTAATAATAAATTTTGTCATCTTTTCATCCTTTACAGCCTTTTTTAGACAATTAAATGAATTTTATCTGTAGCGTGCTTAGAAAGGATTATGGTGGAGTTGATAATTTACGCTTTGGAAATATTAATTCATATTTTAGTTCACTGCAGTCATTTAAAATCATCGTTGTCGTTCAAAAGAAGGAAAATAGGTGTTTACCGCACACTCCGTGCGGCAAATTTGCATCTTATTTGAGTTCATTCTTGCCCTTTTATTTTAATTTAAACGTAATGTGTGAAGTCGGATAGAGGTGAAATAGTTTTGTTACTTTTTGTTTCTTTTAGGAATCAACAGTGGGCGACCTTAAAGGTTGGGAAGATGGCTTTCGAAAACATGAACGCTATCGGGAAAGTTCTTTAGCTTTTTTTCCGTGAACGCGATGAGCACATACGAGTAAGTTATGTTGTTAACATGTTTACTGTGGATTTGATTATTTGAGCTTTGCTTTATTTCACCCGGTAATACCAAAGCATATATTTTTCTAATTTATCGAATTTATAATCTGTGACAGAAAACTTTAGCTCGACTCCTCGAGGTATTCAGTAGGGTAAAAAATAGGCGTACTTGCTATTACATTTTGAGATTCGTTCGCTTAAAGAGAAATATCGACAAGGAGTAACAGATGCTTAGGTAGTGCGAAAAGGTCAACGGAGATGAAAGTAAATTTCGCTGCGACTCTTTTCCTGCCATTTGTAGGACAACGAAACGCGCATGTAAAAGAAAATATTGTTTGATTACTTCGGCTACATTGCGGTCTTGGCGCAATTCAAATGTATTGTACAGGTCAAAGGGCTTTTGGAATAATGTTCTTGGGTAAAATGTCATAGTCCTTTGGGGAAAATATTTCTATGTTTTTTAGTTGAGATTCTCTATCTTTTCAGGTATTGTACAGGTCAAAGAGCTTTTGGAATAATATCCTTGGATAATTTGTCATAAAAGTCAAAGATAAAAGTCAATCTTGGAAGGAATTTCTAGCATTTATTTTATACTTTATAGCAAGAGTTTCGAGTTCCCATCCTTGTGGTACAACTTTGCACTTACGCATGCGCGTTTGACGTCATACCTTCAATAAAACTTTTTCTAAGTCTTTTGGCGGGAAGCGTTTGAATGTATTAAGTTCGCTGACGCTCTCTTTCTCTTTCAGATCCCATGAAAATGACCAGTTTTGAGAAATGGCCAAAGAAAAATTTCCAATCTTGGAATGAAGGCAAAAATTGATGTGGAACACCGCCGCCTCCCCGCCACCACCACTAACTAGCATTTATTTTATACTTTATAGCAAGAGTTTCCAGTTCCCATCCTTGTGGTACAACTTTGCACTTACGCATGCGCGTTTGATATCATACTTCAATAAAAATTTTTCTAAGTCTTTTGGCGGGAAGCGTTTGAATGTATTAAGTTCGATGACGCTCTCCTTCTCTTTCAGATCCCATGAAAATGACCAGTTTTGGAAATGGCCAAAGAAAAATTTCCAATCTTGGAATGAAGGCAAAAACTGATGTGGAACACCGCCACCTCCCCGCCACCACCACTAACTAGCATTTATTTTATAGTATATAGCAAGAGTTTGGAGTACTCATCCTTGTGGTATAGTAACCCCTAATACGCATGCGCACTATGTAAGTGTGTCAGTTGTAAGAAGTTGATTATATAGTATGTCGTAACTGTAAGTTACTGATAACGTCGTGTTGGGTAACCCGAAGTTTTAGTTTCGGGTTACCCCGAAGACACGAAGTTGTCAGATACTTACAGTTACTACATACAATATACTCGACTTCTTACAATTGATACACTCATCTAGTACGCATGTGTATTACGGGTTACTGTACCACAAGGATGAGTACTCCAAACACTTGCTATATACTATAAAATAAATGCTAATTAGTGGTGGTGGCGGGGAGGTGGCGGTGTTCCACATCAATTTTTTCTTTCATTCCAAGATTGATAATTTTCTTTTCTGTCACTCGTCATTTGTAAGGCATCTGCAAAAGAGTCTTGCAAGGATAGCTTTCAGTAAACTGACACAAGTTGTAAAGTTATAAAAGTAATTTATTCATTTGTAATATTGCTACAAACAAGAATCAATAAAAGTTAATAAAACATTATTAGTGTACATATCTTTCGCGTACAATAAACAACAGTGTACTCGTTATCAGAGCAGAATAAGGCAAACTCTGTAATTGTCATATGTCCGCTGCTATCCATATTAAGAAGATGTTGTGATCAAACTGAAACCTTAATTTACGAATCTTGTGTTATTTCCTCTGATAGCGATGAACTTGTTGTATTACTTTACTATCCAATAAAGCTTTACTCTGCCGTTTGGAGTCACTAGATTACGAGCTTTGCAATACCTATGACAAAGATAAACACAATAACGGAATGGCTATTGTCCCTCGACTACTACAAAGATTCTGAATAGTTCAATTTTCAGAGGTTTTAAATATCACTCTTTAAACTTACAACTGCCACAAAATTAACTTATCTGTTCAACAATTTACTGAAAAATGTACGAACGGAAGATTAAAGGATATTGACCAAGCCGAGCTGTGCGTGAAGAACAACAGAAACATGTAAATTCAATCATTGCAGAATAGCAGTGGATAACATTATCATATTTTTTGTTATTGAAATAAACAATTTGAAACAGACTTTGAATTTCGCGGCTTTTCTGCGCGATAATCAGGTACGTCTGTTGTGAAACATGTATCGCTTTCCGTCTCGCCTTGTAGACCAAAGTACTTTATGGAAAGAAAAAAAGCAAAGCCCTTGCCAACTCGATTACACAGAGCCAATGAAACTTGAACAGGAACTATACACTCCACACCAATTATTAACCTGCATGTTTTAAACCCTATTTTTCAATCCGTGTAAACTCCCTTATGTAAAGAAACGATTATTTCTTCTTACGCTTATATCCTCGTAATTTCGTATAAATATTAAAAAAAAAACATCTTTAACGTTGTGTTTTGCTCTTACATAATATTATTTTCAAGTTAACTTTTCAACTCCTCTAAAATGTTTTGTTGTTGCTAGACAGCACAGTTGAAAATAAAACAATCCTGAGAAGTACTAAGAAATATCTAGCCGGTCACTGGTGCATACAGTAGATATATTAACGTATTGACTGGTAACTTTCAGACATACGTGGTGTATGATCAATCCAAAATGAGATCATGAACAGTTCACCCAGGTCTCAACTGCTCTTCTTGACTGAAAACGCGTCTTACCTGAAAGAAATGACAACAATTTCTCACATTCCGTTACACTAATATTGCCAATCATTAATAATAATAATACATCACTTATATAGCACAACGCTTCTCAAAGATCCAGCGGTGCTTTACAATAAAGGTGGTATAAATATAAAATCAATTAGATAGTAAATTAAAAAACTTGTAAAAAATAAATGAAAGAACTGCCTAAATAGATGAGTTTTAAGTTTAGACTTAAATGTTCAGTTCTAGGAGTTCCACTTGCCTAATGTCATCCGGTAGGGCGTTCCACAAAGTGGGAGCTCTATGTGAGAACGCTCTATATCCATGTGTTTTAAGATTGCATTTAGGCACAATTAAGAGTTTTTTCTTAGAAGATCTTAGGTTTCTATTAGGAATGTATGGTCTTAACAGTTCACTAAGATACAGAGGACCCAGGCAATTTGATACTTTAAAAACAGGAAGAAGTATCTTAAAGTCAATACGGGCCGACACAGGCAGCCAATGTAAGCTTCTAAGTACAGGAGTAACGTGTTCATATCTGCTGGTGGCTGTAAGCAGATGGGCAGCTGAATTTTGTACATGTAGTCTATTAATTTGTGACTGCTGAGGCCAGAGAGAAGGACGTTACAATAATCCAACTTCCACGAAATAATTTACTGATATATTATATTTTCATTAAAACCAAAAAGTGGAACTTTTGGCAAATACCTCCACAAAACACGGAAACAATAATACATCAAATATTGTGGGAAAATAGCTTAAATAACACAGGGCGACACACGTGACCTCTGAGACCAAGCTACTCCAGTAAGCCCCTACATGTGTACCTTCCTAAACTCTATTCACCCGTTTGTAACAATGCCTGTATTATTTTTTCAGGGCTAGGAGCATTGTTATGACTTAATTGCTCTAAGAACCACGAAGTATTTCATTCTGAGAGACAGTAGGTGACTAATCCTGAGAATAAATTGCCAGCACAGCTGTACTCGTCTTGTTTGTTTTATTTATTTTTTAAGAAAATAAGTGACCCAATGTCTTTTATTTTCATGAAGTAAAGTATATTCACGTGAACTCTGAAAAATTGGCCGGAGAAGCTTCCGCCAGAAAGTCGCGTACCTAATGCTGATTTGCCTTTTCAGTTTTAAGAAAAAAATTAAGCACGTTTTATTTTGATTAGATTGCCCCGGGAACTCATTGTTCTTAAAAAGAATTTACGTTCGTGAATTTTCTTCAAAATTATGGGGGAACATTTTGAAGTATTCATTCCTTAATCGCGTGAGTTCACAATTCCATAGAACCGTGTTTTAAAGACTGTTTGAACGAAATGTGTTCTCGATTGAGAACAGTAGGAAATTCTCTTTCTCTAGTAGTCTTTCACACAGAACCAGTGAAACTTAAAAAAGGAAAAAGGAAAAATATTTTCGAAAATATTTTTTATCCTGCGTGTTTTAACCACTGAGGCTTAAATGAAAATCCTAGTGCAATGTTTGCTCCCCAGTGTAAGAAGCAACTTCCCCCAATGCAAAAAAACAGGTCACAGCTCCACCCTTGGTTTAAATCAAGACACTTTCCTGTTGCGGAAAAAAACACTAAAATCCGACTTTCAGAGAATTGCACCAATTAAGTCTGAAAAACAGTTATAACGTGAAATGTGATACACACTAAATTCTGAAAGGAGTTACGACATAAAAATGTGAAAACAGGAATGGGCGCTACTTTAGAAATGCTATCGGTCTCATTAATCATCCACAATTATCCTCGCACTTGTTTATTTTAAAGTCTGGTGTTTTTTTCTACAGTAGTATTACTGTTGAGTTTCATTTTTTCTGCAGTTAATGTTACACATCGTGTCGTGACTTTACTCTAAAACATTTACCTTACCTAAACAGTGCGATCTCAAAAACATTTTTCTTAGAAGTAAGAGATGTCTCACCTGTCACTTGTACATGCGGTAGACTGGTTAACATATCGGCTGGTAACTTTCAGACATCATCCGTGGAGTGTGATCAATCCATCTTGATCACATCTCGAGATCATCAAGAGTTCCCCCGCCAGGCATTAATAACTCTTTTCCATTGAAACAGGCGGCCAACCTGAAATATGCAAAAACCGTTAGTCAGCGTTAAGTTACTACAGTGATTATACCACTGCATAATGTATTTTACGAATAATTTATCTCCATTACCACCAAAGCGTGACGAAATAAAGGAACATTTGGGAAGGATTTCTATAACCAATGCATATCAAAGTTTGCGGGAAAACAGCCAAGTATAAAATTTGAATCCCGAGAAAGGATTCGCTAACACTCTGGGTGTTTGTTTTATATTTAAAAATGAATAAACTAATGTCTTTTATTACCCAACTCTGCTTCCTATAGTACAAAGATCGCGCGAAACGAGTACAAATAACAGATATTTGTACTCGCCTCATTCCTCCCGGCCGCGTGAAGTTCAAAACCTTGGCAAGTCAGAATTTTGGGAAAAATTGGATAATAAATCTCTTATTAGACGTTTTGGTGTGTAGTATCGCTGTATATTTTTACTCGTTGTTTGTATTTTGACTCGCCCTACGGGCTCGTCAAAACACTGCACAACTCGTCAAAATATACAGCGATACTACACACCAAAACGTCTAATAAGATATATTTATTTTCTTGAGGTTTAGAATCATTGGAAATCTTGTAAAGTTGGCCAGGTGTTTTTTCTACGGAAACATTTCTGCGCTTACTTAACGTCGTGTTTAACGGTAACTAATGATTTACGGTTTCTAATTTTAAGGAAATATTCGCCTTCAATTTTGAAGAGCGTGAAAGCCGCGCAAGTACTCGGCCGTGCTGACTTCAAACTTATCTCACATAAACAGCATTAAATGTTGGAGATGTCTTGTTTCGTCATGATATGATAATCATATTTGTATATAACGAAATTTGATGTTTCTTAAGATTATTTTCATGTTTTTGTGAGATTTTGGTGAGGCTTTTGCTCTTTTGAAAAATGTCAAAATCCAAGATGGAAGTAGTTGATTTCTCGTCTTGACATATTTTACCCAAGTTTGATTGGTCAGATTAGAGCGTGAATGCTGAGGAGCCCCCGGGAAGGAGGCCCTGGAAGGAGGAGGCACTTTGTGCACCGCCCAAGTTCAAGAACGAAAAAAGCGACTATAGAAATTGTTAAAAAAAAGCTTCAAATTTAACCGTCCAAACCAAAAAGCAAATTCCAACGCGAGGGATTATTTAGAAGCAGTTCTACAAACGCAAAAAGGACACGAAGTACAAATCGGGAAAGCGGAGAGCTACATGAGGGCACGCGTGCAGAAAGATCTACTGGTCGATAAATGTACGAAAGGGTCACGAAACGCGACGACGGATTCCGATTGTAACCTTTTTTGAAAGCCCCAAAACTTTGTTAAATCACCAAAAGTTGTCTTCCGCTCTGAATTCTGTTAATAACTTTTAATATATGATCTCAATTTGACTAACAAATATGCTAAACAATCGTGCAGTATTTGATCAAAATACTACTATTTCGGTCATACTCACAAGTGCTGATCGCGTGGTATAATGGAGATCGTTAATGCTCCTCAATCCAGACAACCGCGGGTTCGAATCCATGTCGGAACCTAGTTTTTCTTTTTCCTTTTTCAGAACGCGCTGGTTGACTGTTAGTAACCTTTTTCAAAATTTAGAGAGCAGGCAAACTGTCCTTGTTTCACTTGAAATTTTTGACTGACTGACTACAAGTCAATTATTGAATACTTTGACCAGGCTAAAATTTGACAGCAGCTTGACCAACGTAAAGCTCAAGTTTGCTAGAGAAAGCAAGGTTACTAAAACATCCATATTGAGCGAACGTTCTGTTTTGGCTTCTCTCCAAACCATAGTTCTGATAGTATTTTTAAAAAATTTAAAACTTTCTCAATAACAATTGCGGTTGGTATGTCACGTGACCACAAGATAAAAGGTCCAAGAGCACACACAAATAGACATTCAACAAAAAAGGAATGCCAGCAGCCAAAAAAAGAATGCCATTAAGAAGACTGTCATAGAATGGTGTACGAATCAGCTGAATTTTACATGATAAGAAAACAGTTTCATGCAAATTCTCCCGAGTTTTGTTATCACACGAAGAGTGATAAAGTGCAGATATTAAATCGTACGGAGTCTTCTAAAAAGCTTCTGAAAGTGCTAGTGATCTGTTCCCCTAGGCAATTTGTAACTGAACTGCAATCCTTAAAACGGGCTTTACAAGACAGGTTCTCTCCTCCAGTAGTTTTCTTGTTAAACTGCAGCCTGTACCAAATAGTTTTGATCCAAAACATAGAAATCCAAAAAGCCTATTAAGCAGGCACCCTCCGAGAAATGTGAGAAACCGCTTAATAAGGGATCATTAGGAGATTAGCACGAGGCTTACTAGTCCTTACTAGAAATGTCAATTGTCAATATTTTGTTACTTTGTCTTCAGTGACAATAATTTGACGTGCTCTGCACTGAGGTTACAATACTTTGGATATTTTTTTACCATTGAGTTAATAATGTGAATATGGAATCACGCCAAAACAATCAGATAAACGTGTCTTTGATTATACTTTTATCAGCCGCCATTTTCTATTTCACACTGTTTTCTGTCATCGCCTTTTCCAAAACAAAACCAAACTACGTGGATGACCAAAGGTGGCCTCGGCCGCTTACTGGAGGTAGCCTGTTAATAGGGATTTTATTAACAGTATTTTACTGATAATTATTATTTCATTTATTATTATTCTGGGACTTTGATGACTGGCCGCTTAATAGAGGTTCAACTACGGTTTGTTCATAGTCGTTTACAAAAGGCAAGCATGCTCGTTTTGTGACATGAAGTCAAAAAATGCTGACTATTTCAATTTAGCCAGCTGTTCAATATGTCAATCTATGAAATATCTAAGTTTACTCTCCACTCCAGAAACACACAGGTTTGGAAGTCAAAAGTTCCATGACTTCGCCACCACTGACCCACCCCTCCCACTCTCTACATTGAGACAAACAGGAAAGCAATTACAAATGCAAACCCCTCTTTAACAGAACCTAACAGTAAAACCTGATGCTTGAGTTCTTGTGATCAAATGTTACTTCTTCTGGGACGCTAATCTTTATACCAAATAACATATCTTGACCAAGAACACCACACACAAAAAAACAACAGCCAGGGCTCGAGGGCAGACTCATCAATCAGAAGGCTGTTTGGGGTAGGGTGGGGGATTCCTTTTGGTCTGCCAATTTCTTTTTGTCGCTTTGTTGAAATATACCAGAATGCACTTTACTGGTGAAGCATTACCAAAACCTACAAATGTGTACTCTTTTATTGGTGAGTGGTTGACCAAGAGCCATATCCCCCACCACCACCCACCAAAAAAGACATTCATATCAAGGTCAATTTCATTTCTTTAGTCCAGCCCCCAAAATGCATAATCAGCATGCTTGTCGGTGATGAAAAGTCCCCACCCACCCTCCCATGGATTTATCAGTTAACTATCCTGACTACAATGACACTTACTTCTTGAATGACCGGAAAGTTAAAGATGATTCATTTTAACTCTGTCTACTTGGCTGTCGTCCCTGATGAGGAAGAATTGAAATTGGCTACATTACTAAACATACTGCTAAGAAATTAATAATATTATTTTCTCAACATGGATTTGATGCAGTGGGTGTTCTCTGATTTGCACCAAGCCTGCCTGGTATGTGACAAGCGACTAGCAGTACATGTTTTTCTAGCAAATTTCTACCCCCCCCCCCTCCCCCCCTGGATGGGACGCTACATGTAGTCCATCACAGGACTACCCTTATTAAACTCTTGGCTGTCTTTACACCTGGGTGGAGAGAGAGAGAGACAGTAAAAATTGGCCCAAGAACACTATGACACTGGCCAGGGTTCAGTATGGAGTCCACTCTCTGTTACATGTAACCTCTTCAAAAGGTTTTCTCAGAATTAGAAATGTTTGAATTAATTCAGGGCAATTTTTGAAGGGCTATGAATGCAAAACTTTGTTAACTTTGTTTAATACATGTACACCCCACCTTTCCTGTGATTTGTTGTATTGTGACTGGTTGAGTTCCCGTTGCCCAGTTTTTTTTCAAATGATAATTAGCCTACAATCCTTGGTGAAATCTTTCAACAATCTTCAAAGATCCTTGCAAATTTTTCAAGACGTTATCAAGGATCTTAATCAGGTTCGTTAAAGATCCTGGTCAAGAAATTTTAGACTCTTCAAGAATCGTTTAAAAAACTATTGCGTAGTTTCAGAGAATATCACTACCTGCCCCACAGAAGGGTTTTTTCCAAGACCCCTTGCCTACCCCTCTGGAAATTCCAATTAAGCTTCATACATTTGGTTACATTTTTGGGTCTTAGAGAACCCCACCCCACACCCCCTGGAAATCCAATCCCTTATGTGGGGGGAGAGGGTATGGATATTCCTCTCCACCCAGGTTATTCATTTTAAAAGTTAACAAATAGATCAGGTCAACACAAAAATTACGGTATTTATGGGAGTTCTCTCATTCTGTAGCCTAAAATCAGTTTTAGGCTATTCTATCAAGCTAGTTTGCATAATGTTACACAAAGATTACAAATCCTCAGAGAAAAACTTAAACCTATTTGTAAATGATGAGCTCAGCACTATGATTTTCTCACAATCAGTTTGTCCATGGAACACCTGGAGATGTTTGCTAGTCCATAGACAAGAGTTGGTATCAGCTAGAGAGGGATGCACAGGACAGCAGGCTATGGAGAGAGACTGTTGATGGCCTGTGTTCCTGAGAAGGAGTGAAGGGCAAACAGACTTTTAATGCCTGAAGCATAAGCTTACCTACAAGTTACAATGTAATGCAGTTGTTGGACATCATGTTGGTCGTTTGCAATGGCCTGGGGTAGCTTGCTCACAGATCACTAACGCTGTTTCTGATAAGAAGGAAAACAACAACAAACGTAGTTATTCTTTGCTGAATAGCGTTCAATGAGTGAAATGCACAGGCAAACAAAATCTATTTCAGTTGGGAGCTCATCAGTCACATTAATACTGTTGATAAGCAAATTGTCAAAAAGTAGAAACTGTTAGTAGCTTCATCAAATCACTGCTTGGCATAATTATTCTCTGTCATTGATTCTCATAAGTACACAGCTGAACAGTATCTTATGATACATGTAAGATTTATATGACTTTAAGCCCCTACATACTTTCATTTATTTATTTGTCAGACCTGATTTGTCAAAACCTAAGTCCCTAATGCTAATGAGGTGTATGGGAGGTGCTGGGCAAAGTGTTTTGACACCCTGTCAGTAAAAATGCTCAAATAAATGAGTTGGTTGTTATTTATATTCATCACAGTGTATCGACTCTTGCCAGTTAAATTTCATAGTCACAATAAAAGTAAAGTCTGGATTGTTACAGCAATTTTGTGTATCTGGCACTGTAAAATAATATGACCAAAGTAGTTATAAAACCTCTGCCAAATTGTACAGACTTTAATCAAGTACTAAAGGTTTCTCTATAAGACCAAAACAACATGTTGGAGTATTTTGCCCTGCAATGCTTTAGTTACCAGTATGTTGTCAGAACAAGAATTTGTCAAGATTACTATAAGTCAAGGCATATGAGACAATTCCTTGGATTAAACTGAATTTATTGCCAAAACTCTGTGATGACTGCTTATTTTGGTTAACTGATAACCATATTCTTAAGATGAGTGTATAAAAGGAGAGCACAATAAATCTACTTCTACTTGTAATCTGCTTTCACTTCCGAAAAATATTGAACATTTTGACTTGCAAAATTAATATAATGTAATGGTGTTAAGATTAAGCTAGCTCCTATTATCACTAACAGTTCTTGATTTAGTTATTTGTTGTTGCTCATATTAAAATGCTTTATCACATTCTGATACATATAGCCACCCTATGCCTAATACTCATCGCTTCTCCAAAAAGCACCCTCCCTTGGGCTACCCAGTCGAGATATCAGTTATTTCCTGGGGTCGAGAAACCTCAGAAAATGTTTCAGGCACCTTGTTCGCATCAAGTTTTGAGCATGATCATCCAGATCCAGTATGTGCGGGGCCTATCATTATTCCCAGCTACAAAATCAGATCAAATATGGAGGCACTCAATCTTAACCCTTCTTGTTGAAAATCAGCATGCCGTAACAAATTTTTAGAGAGACACTTACACTGTGTGGATATGCAATATTGTTTGGCACATCAGTTGATAAAGCAGTGAAAAGGGTTTCTAAGTGAGAAGCAGCATGCTAAACACATCTAGATTCACATTACAAACCGCCAACGTCACAAACAGTTGCCTCATTATCACAATTTCAAAGCCAACCTCACAGGAGATTGAAAAGAGCAAGCTGAAATGAGGGCGTATAGGCCAAGATGCATGGTAAATCTGTCAGACAACAAGATGTAAGACAATATAATACAATGGACAGGGCAGGCACTTTGCCTCTGAAACTGAAACGGTCTTGAAAGCAGTCAATTTGAATTCACTGTAAGGCCTAGAAAGTGTTCAAGGCAAAAGTAATGAGCCGCCTAATTCAAATGAAGATGTCGTTTTACCACCAGAGTCTCCTAACGAACAGGTAAAGAGCTTTAGTGACAGTGACTCTGAAGAAGAGGTAGACAGGGTAGACAGCACTCTTGAAACAACACTGATCCGTTCGACCAGGGTTGGAAGAATAAAACACTTACAGCTCAGATGACAGATTTCCTGCAGGCAGGGATGATGACAGGAATGTGAAGTGGCAGGAACTAGTAACCTAACCAATCGCTATAACTTCGCTACTTGCACGTTTTAGTGAAATCTAAAAGGATCCTATCATCTTCAGAACATTTTTGCTAATGCTCATAAATTTTTGGGTCTTTGTTGGCTCTAGACTGTGAACAGGCTCCGGCTGGAAGGGTCTGACCATGGCTTTAAAGGCCAAGAAGGAACTGGCTGAGAGTGAAGTGGCCTAGGGGGAATGGTGTGGGGGCTGCGGCATCGGAGCCTGTTGACAAAGGTTGTATGGCACAGTTCTAGAGTCTAGTGCAATAGACCTTAATCACGCAATGCTGAAACAAAAGATTTTGCCCGTCCAACCTCTCATCCAGTGCGAGGCTGGACGGGCAAAAACAAAGCCTTTTGTTCCCCTGGGACTCAAACTGGCCGCCGTGTGATAAAGGTCTATGTCAATTGGTCAGATCACTGATTGTTCACTGGTTTGATTGGCAACTCCATTTTGCCTACCCAACCATTATAAATTTACATATTAACATGGCATCAATTGGGGTGAGCAGTTAAAAAATGATCTGATTGAAAGAGGAGCGATTCGCTTAGGAATTACATTCATTTTCCACAGCTGAAAGAGGGGCAAAAACGTTGCTTGCGACCTGACTGAGAAATGGAGTTGACAGTGGAGTTGACAGGCTTCCGTTTTCTATTGATTGTTGGTCTCTCCGCCTTTCTTTGCCTCACCCGTTCTCTTTACATTAGCTTTAAAGTGCCACTATGATGAAATTTTCGATATCCCGTTCTTTACATTTTCGAACACAATAGGTCTTTCCTAGATATCTTGCCAAATTTCAATCTATTACGAACATTAGAACTCGCGGTTTTTAGACCTTTATTTCCGAGAATTAACGGCCGCCATTAATTTCCCTTGTTCCAAGTCTTGGTTGAGAATTGGAGAAAATGACGTCATTTTCTCAAAAATACCACACGGGTTGAAATTATAATAACAACTAATGTCGAAAATTGCACGAATATATGACCCAAAGTTTTTTTTTATTCTTTATGCGAATTGCTGTGCTAATTGTTATTATAATTTCAACCCGTGTGGTATTTTTGAGAAAATGACGTCATTTTCTCCAATTCTCACCAAGACTTGGAACAAGGGAAATTAATGGCGGCTGTAAATTCTCGGAAATAAAGTTCTAAAAACCGCGAGTTCTAATGTTCGTAATAGATTGGAATTTGGCAAGATATCTAGGAAAGACCTGTTGTGTACGAAAATGTAAAAAAATGGGTATCGAGAATTTGATCATAGTGGCACTTTAACAAAATAATAATCAGTGAACACCTTGCTTAATTCCATTCATACTGTGAACCCTGGGCCCCGTACATTATGTTGCCTGTTACCGATGGATATCGTGTCAAGTATATGGCGTAAAACTCAGATAAGAAATACCCTCTTCTTGTGTGATTCGAAGTCCCAAGTTTTCTAGTGCATGACATCTCTCAGAATGCCTATTGTTCTCAGAACATTTACTTACAGTTCATGAAATATCTTAGCTATGTCATATTGCCTATTATTATTCAAATAAACACGAGGAGGCGAGTCTCATTGGTCAAGATAAATGCATGCTTTTCCCATAGGGAATATGGCCTTGGTCATTAACTTGAAGGTGGATCATAGAAACAATGAACTTTGTGTATTGTTTACGCTATTTTTTAGTCTATTTTAGTCTAGGTTTTCTAGTGCATGACATCGCTCAGAATGCCTATTGTTCTCGGGATATTTACTTACAGTTCATGAAATATCTTAGGTATGTCATTTTTAACACTTAATGACTGGTCCCGAGGGGAACAGTGAATTTTGTTTCCCGAGAATCTCGATGTTTCCCGAGACTAAGTCGAGGGAAACAAAATCACTGTCCCCCAAGGGACCAGTCATTAAGTGATTTGTTATATAGCAAAACAAAACAAAAGCAAATTTTGAAAAACGCGCTGAGATTCCAGCGACAACATCAGGCCACGTGCAACAGCAGTCAACATTTCGCGGGTAATAGTGAACTACCGGTATTTCCCGTTTTCCCAGTGTTGCCCACTCATGGCATGACGGGAAAAAGTTTCATTGTAACATTTTCATCGAAACAGATGTCATGTGACCATGAACTAGCCAATGAATGGGCGCGCTGTAGCGGGAAATACGTCAGCTATATAACAATGCCTATTATTATTATAAACACGAGGCGGCAAGTCTCATTGATCAAGATAAATGCACGCTTTTTCCCGTAAGGAATATGACCTGGCATATTAACTTGAAGGCGGAGCATAGAAACAATGAACTTTTTGAGAATTGTTTTCGCTATTTTTTAGTCGATTCGCACCTCTCAACAGAGTAAATTTGCCGCTTATCCCAGAAAAAGGGAGATAAAACAAAAACTGGTTAGAAAAATTTGTTAGTGATCAGTAGTGTTTGTGTCTAAACCCTAATTTTACAAAGTTGGCTAATATGTTGGAAAGAGTTTGCTTTGTTGCACAAGACAGAACTGACTCAAAGAAAACTAACAAATGGGGATATTCCTGGATCTTGTTTGATTGAGTTTCTTTGAAAATGACCAAGTGCATATTGATTGCAGTGTTCGTTAGAAAGTGGTCATGATGCTCCCATTGAACGATGGCTGATCATATTTGAAGAACTTTGAAACTATCGACGACCCTTACCATTTAGTAGAATTGTACTAGTATACTAATGCAAATGCTGCAATCTGATTGGCTGAGCTACTCGTATACTATCAGCCATTAGAGTACAGTTGACCGCCGGTCGTCCACGAAATGCGATGTTTTTATAGTTTTTCCGAAGTTTTGGAAGGAATTTTAGATGTAAACGGGTAATTAAATTCCTGAGAAGACTAAAAGAAGCACTTTTAAGGTTTCTTGACTTTAAAAACTTGAAAATATTGAAAAAGCGGGCATGCGCATAAACAACTGCAAATTTGCCAAGGACAGTTCGATACGTGCAACTTTGTTTATGGGTAAAGTTCAATAATGCGTGGGAAAATCATTGGAAACCGTTATTTGCGTTAATTTCAGTTAGAATTCTACTAAAACAATTAGATTATTCGTTGCTCATTATTCACTTGTTACGTTCCCATAGCAACAAAGCTAAACAAACTTTATTGATCAATCAATGCCTGATTGTATTTGAAAATCTCTGAAAACCAGCAACAGCTTTTACTAGACGTAGTAGTAGTAGTAGTAGTAAACTTTATTTCAACTCGGATTAAAGAGTAGCGCATAAGCGCTAATATCTCCGAGAAATAAAAAAAAACAATAAAGATATATGTACAATAAATAGTATATACATGCTAATAAAATTATATGTTGAATATAGTAAAAAAAATAAATAAATCAGATTAATTTATCTAACTAGTAACAAAGGCAAGACAGTTGTTTTTAAAATAGGTAACATTGGTGGTAGTTCTAAGTTCATCATTTAATGTATTCCATAATTTGGGGGCAAGAAATTTGAAAGATTTTTTCCCGAAGGATGTAGTGTTGACACGTGGTATTTGCAGTTTGTTTGTACCTCTAAGCCCATTAATGTTGGTTCTTGGTGTGAGTAATCCTGTTATATAGGCAGGTGTGGCTGCTTGAAACGACTTGTAAACTAAGATCAACATATCGAGAAATCTTCTCTTACTCAGACCTATAAGGTCCAGCTTTTCCAAAAGTACCTCATATGTGCTAACTTTATCACTAAGAATTATTCGTAAAGCATATTTATTAAGAAGTTCTAATTTTTCCGAATTCCTAGCACCACAAAAATGCCAGATGGTACTACAGTATTGAAAATGTGGCATAATAAAAGCCTTGTAAAGCCGTGCTTTAGTTGAGTTACTTAAAATATGTCTAAATCTCTTAATGACTTGTATTTGATTGTGTACCCTTGCACAGATGTTAGAAATGTGCTTGGAAAAATTAAGTTTATTATCTAAATTGACTCCCAGTAAATTGATACTCTTTTCCTTATCAATTTCCACATTCCCAATCTTAAAATGAAAATCACAAGTTTTTTCCCTAAAATCGTAGCTTGAAATTTTTCAGGGTTTGCCTTAAGACCATTTATAGCATACCAGTTAACAATTATAGTAGTCAATTCATTTTCCATTCTGAGGTGGAGGGTCATAGGGTCTTTATCAGAATCATAGATTTGCTGATCATCCGCATAAATATTAAGTCTGGCATGCCTCACAAAGTAAAAAATATCATAGATAAAAATGTTAAATAAAAGTGGGCTCAGAACACTCCCTTGAGGAACTCCCCTTGTGAGGCTCATCCAAGGTGAAAAAGTGTCATTAATTTATCAACCACCTGTAAAACCTCTTTATTACAAACTTTTCAACAATTGAGTCTAAATATGTTTGTTTCTTTGTAGTGTTGCTTCTTTTTCACTTTTTACACTTGCATAGCAACCAAGCCAAACAAAGTTTTTTGATTGATCAATGGAAGAGTGATCGAGTCTAAATATGTTTGTCTGCTTACATATGTTGTAATGATGTAAATATATATGAAATAATTCATATATTTGAACTGCGGTCATAGATGAAAGTGAGAATGATCCTCGCAGTGAATTTTCCAATGCAAGCAACTGGAAAGAAGAAGCCTGAAAAAAAAATCAGGGCTTCAACGGGATTCGAACCCGTGACCTCCGCGATACCGGTGCGATGCTCTACCAACTGAGCTATGAAGCCACACATTGGGAGCGAGGTCAGTTTGTTGAGTTCATATCTTCCCGTGAGGAGTGAAATGATGTAAATATATATGAAATAATTCATATATTTGAACTGCGGTCATAGATGAAAGTGAGAATGATCCTCGCAGTGAATTTTCCAATGCAAGCAACTGGAAAGAAGAAGCCTGAAAAAAAAAAAAAAAAAAAAAATCAGGGCTTCAACGGGATTCGAACCCGTGACCTCCGCGATACCGGTGCGATGCTCTACCAACTGAGCTATGAAGCCACACATTGGGAGCGAGGTCAGTTTGTTGAGTTCATATCTTCCCGTGAGGAGTGAAATGATGTAAATATATATGAAATAATTCATATATTTGAACTGCGGTCATAGATGAAAGTGAGAATGATCCTCGCAGTGAATTTTCCAATGCAAGCAACTGGAAAGAAGAAGCCTGAAAAAAAAATCAGGGCTTCAACGGGATTCGAACCCGTGACCTCCGCGATACCGGTGCGATGCTCTACCAACTGAGCTATGAAGCCACACATTGGGAGCGAGGTCAGGAAAATTCACTGCGAGGATCATTCTCACTTTCATCTATGACCGCAGTTCAAATATATGAATTATTTCATATATATTTACATCATTTCACTCCTCACGGGAAGATATGAACTCAACAAACTGACCTCGCTCCCAATGTGTGGCTTCATAGCTCAGTTGGTAGAGCATCGCACCGGTATCGCGGAGGTCACGGGTTCGAATCCCGTTGAAGCCCTGATTTTTTTTTCAGGCTTCTTCTTTCCAGTTGCTTGCATTGGAAAATTCACTGCGAGGATCATTCTCACTTTCATATGTTGTAATGTTTATTACGTTTGAAAGGAAATCTTTTTCTTCTTCAAGCTACAGGTAAAAAACAAAAATCTATGATTACCAATCACGCAACCACGCTATGCAAAGAATGTTAAATCAAATCTCTTTCAAATCCAGGCACTGAGCCAACTTTGAATCACGCAATCTCTATTGTTTCCAATGGGTAATGTTTACTCACAAAACATTGTTGCTAAATGTTACGTAATGTTTTTATAAGCGCAAAAAAGTTAAAAGAGCACAGTTGCAAGTTTTTTTAACTTCTTGGTACTGTCAAGTGTTACCCTCTCAAGTCTTACTTACTTACACCAAAAAAACTAATTTTAAAGCTTAAAACGTGAAAAAGCTATCCCCAAAAACATGATTTTTTTTAAAACAAGCTAACAATCCGCAAACTGTTATAAGCCAATTACTATATGTCAACCACAGCTCATCCAAGGACTTGTATTTCGCTTCTTTCATTTATCCCTTGCACCTTGCAATTTTTCACACAGAGATCTTTGCTTTCGTTGATTGTTTTTGTCTCTTAAGATATAGACTAGGCAATTTTGCATGGTCTTCCCCATTTTGCTAATGGAAAATCTACTGTAAATATAAACAATGCACTGATCCTGGGAAGTGTTCCTGTAGTCTTCTTTGTCAAGAAACTCGCTGGGGAGTTCAAAGTTGTGTTTCACTAATTGGTGGCATGGCCAACTTGACAACCACTTTAGTCAGGTGTGGAACTGTGAATTTCTTTCCAGGCTGAAAACTCCAGGTTTATTTTTGCGTGAATTACCTCTATTAAAATGAATTTATAGGGTATGTAGATTTAATGGATTTTAACAAAGCTTGGCCAAAATATTTGTCAGATATCACCACACCAAAGTGTGCCAGGCTTTTTCAAACCTTGAAATATTTTTCTTGTGATGTCCTATTGAGCAGCAGCAGTCAGAAAAGTTTATATTGCCCAATTTTAAAAGGGATTTTATAAGCAACCAATAGAAATATAAAAAAAGCCTCACACACTTTGTTACTCTTTCATCTCCTGAGTGATATTGTCTAGTCAGTTTGGATGTCTGCGGTAATACAAAGGCTGTGTTTAAAGGCTTCCGTGTAGCTACTTAAAAAAGAAGACAAAGTACATTGTTATTTTTGGATTCTACAGTTTATTAGCTTAACAGTGATATAACGTTTATCTGGATTTTCTTTAAAGCAGCAAGCAAAGAAAGTATTTTCTGGAAAGCATCCCTGAAGGTCTACAGTAACCTTAACTGATAACCATACACTTAATTAAGGTGAGTAAATAAAAGGAGGACCTAATAAAATCTACTTGCATTGGGTTTATGAAGCTATTTCACACAATAAAAGTAAACTTGGTTATTTTGAAAACCAAATCAATTTATATGAACCTTACTTAACAGATATCAGCCTAGCGGTTCTGTCCTTGTGTACCAGTACACAAGAACCGATACAAAAGACCCAACAATATGCAACAGCTAAACAAAGGCTCGTAAACAAAGGAGTACTATTGTTTGTTCCCTCTGTGTACACCAGGACATAGCAGCCTGGCTGAAGTTAATATATCACCTCAATACTTCTGGTGAAGTTTGAAATGATATTAAACTAGATGATGGTACACCTCAACAGTCAATGAGCTTACTTTGGTACGTGCCGCGTCTTTGCTGCCCACATCCAGTAATTTAGGACCATAAAATCATAGTTCATCTGAAAAGCAGAAGAACTTTCGTTGCCTATTGTGTTTCAAACATTTCCAACTATCAAAACTGAGCGAAAAGGAATAATTTTAAACAAAAAATACCTTCTTCTTTTCGGGAAGAGCACTCTCTCCGCCATGTTTAGTTTTTGACGTTTGCAAAGGATCCTGGGAAATACAAACTTACAGGGATCTTAGGGCCTGTTTACATGGAGGTGGGGGACCCCAGGTAGGTGAGGTAACCCGCCTAGGTGGGGTAACCCGCCTCTCCATATAATCTCTCACTTTTATTTGATCATGTTTACATGATAGGTGGGGTATCCCGCCTAGGCGGGTTGCCCGGTCTGCCAGGTAGGGTAACCCTGTCAGCCGGGGTCGCATTTTGCCATGTAAACGGCTCAAGGTGAGGTAACCCGCCTAGCCGGGGTCGAGTTCATGTTACATTTGCAACAACGTCTAGTAACGTCACCCCGGGACCCCGGGGTTGTAACTTTGCATGTAAACGCGGGCCATTTTTCGACCACGGCTAGGCGGGTTACCTCACCTACCTGGGGTCCCCCACCTCCATGTAAACAGGCCCCTTAGAGAACGGAGACAACAGATTACTCGATTTTGGCCTGAGGTGACTGGTTCAGACCGCTTGCAGTTTCGGCCTCCCGAGGCTCATCTGCATTAATTTTCCTCCAAAACGAAAATTCCCAAAATAGGGTCGACACAATGATGCAAGGCTGATACTACGTAGAAAGCTTAACGGGGCAACGACATGATAGAGTCCAAACTGAAAGCCAAATTGTAACCGTGGACAGCTGTTTCGACCTTGTCGGGTCTCGTCAGCACGGTGTAGCAAGCTATGAAGTGATCAGCTGGTTGACTGGCATCCATATACTCACTGAATGCAGATGGTGATGACCTCAGATGAAACTCAAATCCAAATCTTTGCAAATTGGCCTTGCATCATTGTTTGCTATTCTTTCTATTTTTGGCTGATCAGATCTTTTACAGATCCTACGTACACAGGCAGCATTTTAGTTTGCGGTCCTTTGCACCATTATGTTAAAGAATCCACAGGTCCACTAGCCCTGGGCTATCTGACAGGACTATCTCTGCACACTGTGGGGCAGATGCAACAGATGCAAAACATACGTTAAAATAGTTTTATTTTGGTCTTGGGGCATTTTACTATTCTCAGAATTTGCTTGTAATTCACGATACTCGTGGAGTATCGTGGCACGAGTATCGTGTCTTCATTGGCTGCCAGTGGTTCTACAAAGGTACGCATCGTTATTTGTTATTTGTTAAGACTGGCAAGACGAGATTTTGTAAAGAAGTTCTGAAAAAACTAATGAGAGCACGGCAAATGTCAATGGGATGGTCCACTTAATTACATGTGTTACAGTGCTTGGTAAAAAAGGGTAAATTTCAATAAGAACAGTCTATTTACCTCAACAAGATGAAAATTCTTTAGGTAAGGTATAAAGGCAGGCTTTGAACTGACCGCGCGGTTATAGCGCGCGAGCTTCGGGAGAGTAATTCTCGCGCCAGGACTTAACTTTATTGTGACGTCAAAAACCTGAGCTGTTTGAAGCTGCACAAATGGCCGCAAAAATTGATCGGGAAGATCAAGGACTTCCGGCGCTTGCAAAAGCATTTGTAACAAGACTCTTCGGTACAGTGGCGGGGATTTTCAGTGAAAGACAAAACAAAGCAGACGAAGAAACAGACTTCTTTTTAGGAAAACTCGCGCAAAACAACAGCGCTATCTTTCCATATCTTACAGACCTTACCCATCTGACTCTGCGAGAGCTGACAGAAATAAAAACTCGTAGAGGTTTTACATTGAAGGATGGACTGCGCCGTGCAATTCTCAACAAAGACAAAGCAGGAATCATTGCTGGGGATGAAGAATGCTATGTTTTATTTCAAAGCGTGTTGGATCCGCTGATAAAAGAAATTCACGAGATTAGCACGCATCACTTACCGATTTCGAGCCTAAAACCAGACGCTCTGAACAGAACTGTGTTTGATGGACAGTGCGTGCTTTCTTGCAGAATCCGTGTTCTCAGGTCCCTGAAAGGTTTTCCATTCTCTTGGTTTTGTACCGATGAAGAAAGATTATCCATTCAGAAGATCGTGGTTGACGTTTTGGAAAAGCTTCAAGGTACGTCTACACTGCAGTGACACGTGCGTTTACAAGTGCGTTCACACTAGGTTGAAACATTTCTTTTAGTCTGATCACGAACGAAACGTGCTCCACTCATCAGACGATGAATTGCGCCAATCGTCACCTTTAGTTCAGAAAAAAACATGTATGGGTTTGTCATATGAGACTCTAGCAGAAAAAACTAACATACTAAACGCCGACATCCAGTTTACCAAAGAAATCGAAGAAAATGAAAAACTTCCTTTTCTAGACTGTTTGGTTAGCCGCGACAACAACGAAATACGAACGACAGTGTACAGAAAACCAGTGCATACAGACAGATTACTTGATGAATCATCCTACAACCCGACTTTGCACAAACGACGACTATAAAGACTTTGACGAGACGAGCGCAACTAGTTTGTGACACACCGGTCAGTTTACTTGACGAAAACAAATACCTTGAACATATTTTTCACAGACATATTCCGTTAGAAGAATATGGCTCAAATTTAGCTAGAAGTTCAAGGAAGTAGACTGAGGACATGAATTACCTGGATAAGCTGTCAACACACGATCCTCTTTACCAGTTGTATTGAGTTTTTTATCGTTACATCTGGATAATTGTCTCTGATCGCTTCCACTTATGCTCTCAAGGGCTTTGGCATTTTAAGAAAAGTATGATTTTCATCGAAAAGTGATTGGATTGTCATCACTTTGCTACACGATTGGCTAAAAAACTCGCGCCACTTTCTCATCCAATCAGCAGTAACATCGCACGTGTTTTGCGTCAGTCATGTGATTACTTCTGGTTTTGATTGGTTCACTGTATTGTCTGTGTCCTGTGTGATTGGCTAGAGCGATTATTTGGCTTTGGTTTCACGACAGTCAATTGAAAACTGATCTAAACTTGAAAGTGTTGCGCTTTGCTTTCCCCTGATAGGTGATCTCCACGGTGAATACACTCCACTAAATCAGCTACCAGACAAGAATCTTAACAAAATGTTACACAGCCATCACATATTCTTGAAACAGAAATGCTCTTTAAACCAAGCTTGGAAGGAAGGAAGAGGAATTTGGCACGACCAAACAAATAATTTGTTAATTTTAATAAATGAAGAAGAACACATCAAGATTATCTCTCACCAGTCTGGAGATGACTTATTCCACGTGTTCGAGAAACTCGGTGCATTGCTTCTTGAAATTGAAAGTCTGCTGATGAGGAATGGGTACGAGTTCATGCGCAATGTTAACTATGGTTACCTGGCGTCCAGACTCCAAGAACTTGGCACCAGTCTTCGCGTCAGCGTCAATGTTAATATCCCTCTCATAGCAAAAGTAAGTAATCGTCGTATTAGTAGTATAGTATGACCTGAAGGGGGTTTCACGGGGGGGGGGGGGGGGGGAATGTCGAGGTTTCGAATTGACTGGTATCTTACTTTACTGTTCTCTGTGTGGATGTTTAAACACTGTACTCCCCACTTGTCCTGTCTTGAAACTAACTGTTTATTTGATTGCTCTTCTTTCATTTGTCTTTCAAACTTGTTCATTTGAATTTCCACAGGACGCCAGGCTCCAATCTATCTTGAAGTGCTTGGGTTTGCAGAGGAGAAAGTCAGGTTAGGTAACAGTTCCTTTTACAACGGAAAAGAGCAAGACACTGCCGCGTTGGTCGTGTATAGTGACATTCGCAAAAGCGGAAGTACTTTTCGTTATCAAATATCAAAGTAAATAATATGTGAACAGCAGGTAGAGAAAAATCACAGTCAAGCAAATAAGAAAAAAACTTACCATTCATTCCATTTAATATTCTTGTCTCTTTCTACACAGGAATTCATTTTCCTAACGTTGAAACCCGTCGTGGTATAATATTTGAAGTCTCGAACACTGGAAAGATTGGATTGAGTGAAGTAAGTTCATGAACTAAGCATAGTTTAGTACATCAGTGACAGACCCAGAAACAAGTTGGATGGTGCGGTGTAGGTCTCTCTCTTAGTCCGCAAAGGTTCCTAAGGGATATCTCAGGACTAGAAATGATGAGAAAGAGGAAAATGAAAGCGAAGCTAGGGAAGAATGACTGCCATCAATCGATATCTCCCTCTTCTTAAACGCAACCCACAGATGATCCACAGCCCAGAAAACGACTTTTGAAACAACAGTGAAAAGCCAGGGTACTCGCTCAAGTTACTTAACCATCTCTGCTTTCCTATAATATAACGTTTGTTCGGTAAAACGACTTAAAAATGTAAAGCCATCATCAGTTAGTACCTGGGATGCCACAACTTTTCATACTACCGTTTTGATATCACCTGATATCACGTAATGTCATGTCACCTCAAGCAAGAGACTATGATCTCTTGCCTCAAGTCATGTCATGTCACGCCATGTCATAATACTCGGACACGCGCACAAGTCATGTCACATCATTGGTATGAATGTTGCAATGTAATGTATGCAATCAAGAGATTATCAAGGTGATGCAATACAGTAATTGTGTAACGTTATGCGATGCAATGTGGTGTAGCATTGTATATATAGTATGGCGTGTTGTTACAAGACATATTTTTTTACATCAATCCTATTTTTATCGTTTCATGTCAGGTGGATCTCATTCGACAAGTCGTCACAGGTGTGAATCATCTCGCTCAAATGGAAGAACTTCTAGCAAACAATTATCACCTGGACTCGCTTATCACCAAGATAGTTAAAAATGCGCAAAATATGAAGAATGAGAGAAATGACTGACTTTGCCTTCATAGCAACCAACTTCAGCTCGACCAGTCTTGAGGAACATTGACTGTTACCATCAATCCGCTTCACACTGAAACGCGTGGCGATTCTTACTAGTCTGAAGGCACCATATCTCATGATATCTATGAACATATATCATTCAATCTTTGAAAAGAACTAACACTTTCCATCATCATCACCATCGTCGTCGTCGTCCTGGTCATCATCATCAATATCATCAAGTATTTTGGTTTACTTAGTTAAAAATGGTTGGATTACTTTTTTACAAAACCTGGAAATTGAAATGTGCATCTCCGCTTAGCGGTTTTTAATTAAAGGGGAATCCAAACGTGAAAGCTTGTACAGTTAATATTATGTGCTCGCAATTTAAGGCCTGATAGCATGCGTAGCAGGCGTAAAACGGCCTCGGTATCCAGATCAATTAGGGACCTTAAGCAAACCACGACGGCAACGGCAACGAGAACGCCACAAAACAAAAGGTTTAATGAGCAGAACAATAGCTGTGCACGTGCGTTATAATTCTTGGTACATTTCTTAGCCGTCCTCTCCAAAACGACAACGTGAAATGACCAAGTTCTGGGTATTTCGGAGAACGTGAGCGACGGCGGCTTATTTTTCGTATTTTCCGGCTTTAGGAATTGTACGCTAGCATTGCATATTAAGCTTGAGCAAGTTCTGAGACCGATAGACGTACTGAACAGATCTAGGCATGTGCGAAATTCGACGGTAAAATATAAATTCATTTTTTTCTAGGCGTCGTCCTTGGCGTCGCCGTCGTCGTTGCTTAAGCTCCCTAATACCGCCAGGCGACGTTAGAGATTACTTCCTCCCCAGCCCCCGCGCGTTGCAGAGTAATGTTATTTATTATACGATCTGAGTAAGAGATTATTTCCTCGTGGCTTTATGCAAAACAGCTAGGAGAAAGAGGCATTTTAAATGGTTCTGTAGGAGGTCCAAATTTTAGAATATGGACGACTTAACAGAATCGCTCATGAAAAAGAAGAAAAAAGAAAGAAAAACGAATTAAAACGCTCGATATTTGGCCAATGCGAATCTCACACTAATAATGAGATAACGTCTGACACACTCGAATCTAAATTTAGAATGTTTATAGCTTTCGTGAAGGAGTCAATAACAGATGATTTATGACCGCTATTGGATGCAAACAACATCGTCTTATTATAAATAGTCAGTTTGAAAAGGCATATTTCAGACACCCAGGTTCAGGCACAGCTGGTGGCCACTGGACTTCAACAACCACGGGCAAGTTGAAAATTCTTCATTGATGTGATCTATTTTTTTTTTCATTACGCTGATAGCTGCCATCAATTTTGTAATTACGTGAGTGAAAAGTCATTAGGAACGCATGTTTTAACTTTCAAGAGTGCTTGGAGGAGGTTCTTGAGACAGGGAGAGTGGTGGGGGAAATCACTTGTGATTGCAGTATGAAAAACATTTCAAGTTCTCCAACATTTTTCAGCGATTCAAAACATCCTGTGGCATAAGGAGCGAGAAAAACAAGCGAAACAAAGCGCGCTTACGAAACAAAAGCAGTTGGAATATGGGGTTTTGAATGACAAGTGCTCTAAATATAACACTCCCTTTGAAAACCATCGAGGTGTGAATTAAAGTAATGTGCCCACCCGCATCTAATGAATGACATAAATAAGCAGCAGATGTAGTTTTTTGACCTTGTCCAGAAAGTTCTAAACAAAACAAAGTGAAATCGGCGAGATTTGGCTGCAGGACCTAGGATTGATACAAAAGCGTGTCTTGCAAGACGAAGTAAGGGCTTGATTTTCAAGAAAATACGGCGTGGAAACCAAAGTTGGTCCTTTCCTTTGTGGCAGGTACGCCGGGGATGGACTCTTTGCCTTCAAATGCATGTCTGCTACAGAACGCTACCATCGATTCATCAACGAATTTATCCTCATCCGATAAAATAGAGAGAGCCTTCAAGACGGTCTTCCTTGTCGTTATCGCCGTAGCAAATATTACGGGAAACTCGAGTATCTGTTTGGTTGTTCTGAAAGACAGACATCTGCGTGTTACGGTACGGAACTACGCGGTGGCGAGTTTAGCCTTGGTAGACTTGCTCTCTGTTCAAATCATGATTTTCCAAGTTTTAACTTATTTCAACATTGGCAAAGAAGCCTTCATGTGTAGCCTTATGGGTAGGATATTTGGCTGTCTTTTATACATCAGCATCTTGCACTTATTTACTCTAAGCCTGGATAGATATGTGGCCATATTTTACCCTTTACGCTACCGGTTCATGGTTACGCCGAGGCGAGCAGCTATTGTCTTGTTAACAATCTGGACTGTTCCAATCTTTTCCATCCTCTTCCTTCCTGCAATGAACCTCGATCTACGGGGTTATGCAAGCTTTTACGGATGCATGGAGGAAGACTTGATAGAAATCACGGACAAAAAGAATCACATTCACATGGGTTTTAATGTCACGTTTCTCTTCTTTCTTCCTCTTCTCGTCATGATGTGGGCTTATTGTCGGATCAGTAAAGTTGCTTGGTACCAGGCCAACCGAGTGGGTGTCGCAGTGATTTCTGCGGTCAGACTGCCTCTAGGTGGCAGACTCCCACGAGCAAGAGATAGAAAATGGGCGAAAACACTTGGTAAGTTAATATCGAGACTATGAATTAGAGGCTTAGATGATTTTTTGGGCATAACAACTTTAAAATTAACAGACAGGTCTAAAGCACTAGAACACTGTTGATACTGGTTTATACTCAGTGAATTGCGTCATTGGAGTGATGCATGTAGGAAACAAGTGTGGCGCAATTTTTGTGATGATTATTCAACCTATATTAGATAGAAACGCTGCATTCACTCCAGCAGCTCATGACCGTAATGGGAATTTGTGCTTAATGCGAAAATGTACAGTTATGTCCCAGTCGTGGAAAAGAAATATGGTGGCACGTTGATTTTTTCACGAAGATTGCAATTTTTTTCTATTTTCTATTGAGAAAGAGACGCCCGCACCATGTTAAATTTTTATAATTAGTTACGAGTTTCTTAGAACGCATCAGAATTAGCAAGGAGAATTATTGAATATATCAAGTTTGTGACTGACTAGGGAATCGAAAAGGTCAGTTAATCGAATCAAGACACAGAACTCTAATACCTAGTGTGGACTAATACGTTTTTAAAAATTGCCTGGCACACTCGGCAAGCAAACCTTTACTGGCTATAATCTACGGAAGTTGCATTCTGACACAGATTCAAGAGTGTGTCTATTTACACACGTCCTGTATAATTTTAATGTGGATTTTCATGCTGCGCCTTATGTCGTTCACTCTAAAAACTATGGTCACTTATACAACAAACTCCTGGCGTATTCAGATCGTCGTAGCCTATAAACATCCTTCAGTCCAACAAAAGAAGCCATGTTTTATGCAAAGTTTTCTTTTGAAAACAGCGGTTTATTCAGGCAAACCACTGGGTGATATTGCTTTAACTGAACTTAAACTTGGAATTACTGCAGATCTCTCGAGTATACGAGTATACCGTCCACACTAATCCGTCACGAAAACAGAGCTTTTCGAAAACGCACTTCAAGGCGGAGAAATTGGAAAACGCCGGCTTTTCGTTCTCGTGTGGAAGAAAAATACTTTGAAAACGGAGCTTTTCGAAAACGATGGTGTCACGATAATCATGGGATTTCCATGACCAATTTTTTCCTCAAACACAAATCCAAAGTGATGCGTTTTTAAATTTCTCCGGAGTATAGTGTGGACGAAAAACATTTGATGCGTTTTCAGAGTGAAACCTCCGTTTTCAGTGAGTGTGGACGGGCCGTTAGTGTGAGATTACCCTCTAAGCTTGTGTTTTATGCGTTTATCCATTTAAATTAAAAATTCTACGTTGCATTTAGAGTTAAGGCATGGAACAGAGGACTTAGTGTCGTCGAAGTAAGAAAGTAAACTCCACTAAGTTTGGTGTTAAACCAATATCGTTGTAAGTTTGTATGAAATGTCCACCTTGAGTCTCCCACGAAGAAATCAACTTTAATCAATTATGCTAAGGCTCAAAGACAAGGATTAAACTTGATATTAAACAAGTAAAGATCATTTCATCAGGCAATTTGTTGATATTGTTACACCGGGAGGGTAGATGACTAAGCATTAAACAAGTTAATTATTTCATATTGTAGTACCAGATTTTAGATGACGTCGTAACAGCTGGAGAGCTACTCCAGTAAAGCAATGTCGGCTCTCGAGTATGTTGAGGAGTCCACCTTGGTCGAGATTTTTAATTTGACCCCCTTGAGATAAGCAACTCAACTTGGGAGTCTCCAGGGTTTTTATCATTTCGTCAGGTTTAACTCTCCAAGAATATTTTGACCTATAGCGGGCCCTACTTGTTCAACAAACTCTAACAAAGTTTGTATCACAATGCAGAGTTATCTCTTTGGTGTTTTTCTATCTTAGTAACCTACTATTTTCAGGTTCCCTTCAGTTTATTAAAGGTAATTTTGTAAACGGCCAAAATAACTCAAAATGCCGCGACTGAGCCCCTTTAATTAACGAGACCCTCAATCAACATTAACAACTTAGCTGGATAGCTTGAACAGCACTTAACAAAAAAGTTCTCGAGTCCCTTACTGACTCTGTTTTATTATTTCCGTTTCTTACAGCGATCGTGATTGGTGCATTTCTGGGCTGCTATCTACCAATAGTCGTGGCATCGTTAGTTCACATTTACACTGAAGAGACATCGATTCCCTCCTTAGGAAAGGTTTTAGAGATTTTACTGTTCCTTACTTTTTTAAACACTGTTTTAAACCCCATGATTTACTCTCTTCGGAACAACGATTACAGGAAAGCCTTCAAAAGGATATTTGGAAAAGGTTCTCGAGAGTCAAATAACGATCGTCGCGTACGTCTGAATTACGTCACGCAAGAATTGGAGAGTCTAACTGTGTCCAGTCTCGTGACATCATCTCACGCGAACACTTCATAAAACTAAAAAATACCGTGAACTCTCTCAGTCAAGTATGATACCTTCGGGAGCGGCTCTACCCGGTTCACTTTAGAAAGGTGTCCGCAGTATAGAGACTTAACTCACAAAGAAGCAAGTGAAATTCACCCGGGACCAGTGAGACGTACAGCAGCCATGTTCCCTTGGGGGAGGTATCCACCTTTGATTAAGAGAGTTAACTTGAGCGCCACGAAACGCAGTGAACCATGATACAAGTTTTACAGCCATCTTATGGCAGAAAGTGAACATCAAGATGGCGCCTGGGACAGTTACCCATAATACTTAGTGCTCAGAGACTTTAACAACGCTCATAAAACTTCAAGTCTAGCATACAAAATGTCGTTAGCATAGGGACAAGTATTGTAAAAATATGACTTTCCTTATACTTTATGAGCTGTGAAAGACAATAGTGACTGGTGTAACTCAATAAAAAAGGCTTTCAAGAGTCAAGAATGTTTCTAATGAAAGCGAGAATGTCATGAGAACTTGTATAGTAATGAAATAAAAGTCTCTATCAATACATTTTTCGCCATGTGCACTGAATGAAACTGAAAAGGAAACTGTCTTTAGTCTTTGTTCGTACATTGCAACGCGAAAGAAAACTCAAAAGGCTGCTCGTAGCGAATGTAAACGAAAACTGAGTAACGCGAACGGCCTTTACTAAACTGATTCTCGTAGTGACTTTAAATAATTTAGCACCCTCCTTCCAATAAGAGCCCGATTTCTAATATACGCTCCCCTTTGAGTTACCGGTAAATGCCCCTATTCATCACTAAAGTGATATTCAATACGTCAGCTTCCTTCTCGACATACTGCCTTGGAATAAGCATCAAAATGATGTTATTGAAGTGCTGGATCACAGTACAATGTTTTATGCCGAGAAAAGTACTGTTAGTTTGGGTCTTAGCCACCCCCTCTTCGATAAGCGATCTGCCTGAAACGACCAAAAGTAAATTAACAACAAGGGACAAGATTCATAAAGGGCTTTTAGATTAAGATGTCTCGTGAGTGCAAAAGCCTAATGTTCATAAAAAAACAATACTTAGGATGCATCTTAACTTTGGAGCGCTTCATGAATCTGGCCCAGGCTGTTAAATTGAATCATTCCAGTAACCAGATTTATTATTCTCACAATTACCCTCTTTAATACTTTTAGCCTTCGAAATTCAGACGTACTATTGTAATTTCAAATCTATTACTATTTTTTCTAGGATTACTCCATTTTTTTAACACATCACTCTTAGTATTTTAAAAAATGTAATTTAACAGAGCAGAGCCACCTCATGGTCTGTCAAATAAACCATTATTAATATTATTTATTCTGAATTTTGAATTTTTATTGTCAATTATTTCTATTTCTTTTATGTAAGTAAGTTTTTTTATAAAAATTATTACTATTCTTATTACTATTATTATTATTACTATTGCTATTATTATTATTATTATTGTTATTATTACTATTCTTCTTCTTCTTATACTTATAAATAAAACTATAATAATAAAAAAATTATTATTATTATTATTATTATTATTGTTAGAAAGGAGAACATTACTCGCAAACAATTTCCTGGATTCATGCAAGGACATCCTTTGCGCTCCTTAGATCAGCCCTGGTTTGCCTTTGAGTATCGCGGGTGAAGCACCGTAGTGCGTTTGACTACAACAACTGCAATATTGAAGTCGCAGCTGCCGTTGGAGCCATTGACATTGTTTAGTGTTGCTTAGCCGAATCATATTCAGACTATTAAGTTTTACCATTCGCCTTTTAGATTTATCAGATATTTAGATTTTGAATTTATCAAGACTTTTAATGTTTTCAGCAAAAAAGGAGGAAAAACATTATAATAGGAAATTATTATTACAAATTATAACAGGATGTAGGCATTTTATTCCACAAAATTGTATAAGCATACCACTTGTTTCATAACTCCTTAATAATTTCGTTTTTTTTAATGTGTATTTTTACTGATTATGTGAGATAAATAAAATTATTATCATTGTTAAAATTTTCAAAAAAAATTCTTCTTCTTCTTCTTCTTATTATTATTATTATTATTATTATTATTATTATTATTATTATTATTAGTAGTAGTAGTAGTAGTAGTATTATTATTATGTAAGTCCTTAAAGTTTTGCTGCTTTTACTTATGTTGCCAAGTTCAATCCATGAGCTTAGGGCAATCACAAGTCTGCTGGATTACTTGATGGAAGCATGTCAGTAGTTCCAAGGAGAACAATCTTCTGTAGCTCTGTTATTCTGATATTGCCTGGGATCTTGCCTCTGTAGCTTTCTGTTCCCTTATTCTTATTCTTATTCTTATTATTGTGATTCTTATTATTGTGATTCTTATTATTATTATTATTATTATTATTATTATCAACCATATCAAACCAATTATTATCAACCAAAACTTTATTCATATTCATTATTATTATTATTATTATTATTATTATTATTATTATTATTACTACTATTATTATTATTACTACTATTATTATTATCATTATTATCATAATCACCAAAGAGGAACACAATTTGCTTTCTGCCCCGGTGTAGATTATTTAAACTGGATAATTCAATTGCTAGGGCTAAAAATGGTTACATTAGAGTGTCTTAAATTTGATATTGTTAATTTAGCAACCTCCAAGTTGCTTCTTTCAGGATGCTCACTAGATGTTTGTATTGCAGTAAAGCTGTTTTGAGGCTGGCTCAGGAGTCCATGGCATTGAAAATGGTAAACACAGCAGTGTTTGTTTTTGAATTTGGTTTGTCCAGGTTTGCAATCTGAACAGCCATTTTAAACAATCCACAACCAAGTTTAAGATGTATTAATTGGCCACTCCCCTAATGGGGCTTTTCAGGGCCAATGAAAACAAACAATGAAACAAATAATGCATTCAAATGAACATAACATTGTTAAAATCCCAACTGGCAGGAGGAAGAGCAGTTTGCTATTTACAACATGGCCAAGGAGTTAAACTAGGGTCTAGCGAGAAACACCTCCAGCTTAGTAGTCAGAGCGGGACTTGAACCCAAGACCTCCAGATTTCAAGTCCAGCACCCTAACCCCTCAGCTACACTGTCTCCGTACTTGTAATTCAGTTTCTGGGATAGCATTTGCCCATTTTAACCTTCCAGCCCTTCAGTTGTAAGAAAAAGATGATATTTATTTAGTAATACTAGATTTGTGCCCTGAGGGGGGTACTCCACCACAATACCTATACGGGTATGTGCCACCCAACAGGGTCATGATTTTTGGACTCCTCATCCAGAACAGGCTAGCTATCCATTTTTGAGACATTTCCTAGAACGGGGTACAACATTTCAAAAGTACGAAAGCTCATCGAATTATCAGCAGCCATTAGAAATTTTTGATAGAGAATTTGCATTAAAAAAGTACCTTAATAAACAAATCAAACCTGGAAATCCAGGCCGCACATACCCACTCAAATCATACCCAAGTACCTGCCCCCACCAGGTTTCTGCTGCATACGAATACTTTGAGAAGTAATATGATTTTATGCTTATCTTTCCCATTCAAGTGAAGTCGTATAAACCTGTTCAAATCAGCCACATTAGCAAATGCAGCTTCTCTGATCTCAGTATGTAAACCAGGTTTTATATAAACTTACTTAACTCAAAGGGGGCCACTTCACATGTCACATTTTCTGGGTCAGTGATAGATTGCACTTGTTTGGTCTGCTAGCGCTGGTGCTTTTCGCTTTCACAGGTAAGACCTCACTGACTGAACCACTTGCAGTTGAGAAGGAACAGCACAACTCAGTGTGGGTGAAAATGGTGACATTAAGGAAAATAATCAGGACTACTGATATTGGAGCTTACAGAGCTTACAAACCTAACTCACCCCTACCTTCTTAGCTTGTACCATGTTTCCCCAAGATCTAATTTCATGGCAGGAATATCTCCAAGTAGGGTAAAAGCTAGGGTTTCTCATGGCTCTCATTGGTCAGGCATCGAATTGCGCAGAACTCGTTTCCAGTGTCTACTCGTCCGCTCAGTTTTCGCCACGAAAAAAGGTGAATCAGGTGAAGTAGCTACAAGTCCTACAATGAAAGTTCGAATCGCCGATGAACTCCCAATTGTGCCACTTGGAAGTGGAGATCTGATGGGAAAGGTTTTGGTTTCTCTTGAAGACAACGTAGGGTTCAGTATGTTCGAATTTCACGCTAACCCTGGCGATAAACTGACTCTGGCGGCATTTCACCCAAATCACAATCACATCTACTATTGTACCGAAGGTATGTGGTCCTGTTAACTGTGAGTCGGTGTTCCCATGCTTAGGAAAAACAGATCGCTTATTCTCTGTACGAGTAGTGAAATTCTTTTGGAACGTAAATGGGCTAAATGGTGTAAATGACTCAAACGTTCGGTGTGCTAATGGCGACGAAAATATTGCCATTATCTTGCAATCAGTCAAACGTAACGCAAACCTACTGGTCACGCAACAACTTGTTGGCCAAATAGTCCCTCTTTTGCTTAGTCCGTCGTGCGTGACGTGAAAGAATGTTGCATGAAAAAATGGCCGCGTGAGACCCTGGGGGCGAGAAGCACATGAAAAGGATGGAGTTTGCCCTTTCGCGATTTCTCGATGTGAATTTTCAATCTAATTAATTAATTTAAGGTCAGGGACTGGACCAAATCACTGAATGACTGTCTGTTTTTTTAACCAGCATGTTATGTTCAAGCTTTCAAAATTCCTTTTACATGCATAAAATACCCGGGAGTCTCACATACTCTACCTCTTTGTTCACAGGACGATGTATCATATACAACGATGCAACTGAACAGCTACCTTTTACCGCAGACCATCTTCTTGCTCTTACGTCTGAAAACACTGTACATGCAAATGTTCAGGAGCCAATGAGAATTGTCGCAGCTTCGGCCCCACGTGACCCAAGTATGTCTCCTCTACCTCTGCTTGTAAAGAGCCTAAGGGAGGTTGTTGGTTCAGATCGCAATGTCTCCTTCGAAGGTGGTTATAGTCGTAGATTTCTGGCTGCCCCTGATGGCTACAACATTTCATTTCATAACACGCTCCTTCACGCCAGCTTTAATGCACATCTTCAGTATCCACATAACGTGGAGGCAAACTACTTTATTAAAGGCTATGGGGAATATTCCTGGGAAAATGGCCAGCAACATATCGACTTTGAAAAGCATCATGGAACTATGCTTCTTGTTGAATACGATGCGCACGAGGTGAAGATTGGTGCGCAGGACTCGATTGGCATTTGCTTGTTTTTTCCGCCACTCAAGGGTACCGAGCGGCTGAGGGTTGATCAGGAGCCTGGGTTGTCGTCTTATTAGATCTCAAGCAACCAGCGAGGAGGCCTTTATCTAAACTTGAAAATCGTAAAGAGAGTGGAATAGCTCTGGAGGCGAGAATGTTCTCTGGAAGATTTGTAAAAGAGGGCAGATAATTTTTCTGTAATAGTCATTTGTTAAGATCAATGTAGTGTCTGAGAATTCAATCTTTGATAGACTAGTCAATGAATAAAATAGGTTTCAGTTATTGTGATTCAAGGAGAAGTACTGGATGTTTTGTAATAAGCGAACGTGTTGCATGGCAAGTAAGTGAACAACCGGCTGAAATTGAACATCACAAGCTACCAAGTTCTACTTGATTTCTTCCTAATAGGAAAAAGTAGCAGAGAAAAATGAATAGTTAGCAATACGCGTCAAATGCTTTGCGCGTAAAATTTGTTGTCATAACCTGGCTTCTTTGCGCTCTTTTGCTTCGTTTCTATCTAGCTCAAGACAGTATAATGTTGGCTTTGATGTTTTAGTTGGGGTCATGGAAGGTGCGTCTTCAGAAATGATACCAAAGCTTTTTTTTAAGTTTGAGGTTCACTAATCCATCTCAGTCCTTCTAATCTGTCTTTTGGTTAACCTCGTATCTAGCTGTTTACTGTTTTTCCATATTCTTCGTTGAGGTATCATACCCCAATGTGAAATTCATGTTTCGCTTTAAATAGGGCTCAACAGCTGGTGAATAAATGTATCATTTACCTAAATTACAAAAAGAAACCAAAATCAGTTTGTGGCAAAACTTCCAATTTCATTAAAAATTCAATAAAAACTTAGACAACAGATGGCATTCGAAAGTAGAAAGAAATCACAATTTAGATGAAACAAATCAATGTACATAAAACAAATAAAAATAATAAAACTAATTTCCTGAGCGACGCCTGTGTGCATTGGGAGTAAGCTGTTTAATGCATATCAAGATGACGATATATACATTTGAGTGAGTGTAAACATCCAAATCTGCCGCTAAATAGCGTGCAGTGTTCTCAGCTGCGTGAAACAGACAAACGCAATCCATTCTTTGCATGATTAAAAATTAGGCTCCATAAAGAGGATACTGCGATAAAAACATTTTCCAGCTATTAGGATTAGCCTTTGGTGGAGGACGTTCCTCGACGCAGGTTCATAAACAACTGCTGGTAAGAATAAAGTGAATGTACTGTCTTATGCTGTATCTTCGTATCATCCGTTTTAAAGTCATCTTTTTCACGGAGAGATATAAGACAAAAATGCCCATTTAATTGAATTTCAACAGAAATTTCGATTTTCTTATTTCGAATTTACCGATTATTTTTTCAATTTTTTTGTAAAAAAAGTCAGCGAGGGTTGCTATTGTGTAATTGGATTAATATCCTGATCTAACACGGTCGTCTGCTCTTTTTCCATCATGACTCTTATACTAAAGGCTTTAAATGATGAAAAAACGTTTTTCCAATCACGAAGTTTTCTTCGTCGCAGAAAGAGAGATTCCATTTGGTCGCGTTGAAAAAAAAATCATGGAGCGACCTCAGTTTAGGCGCATCCGAGAGCGTCTGTCTTCCTTGAGTGTTCTCGAAACTTCCCGAGAAGAGAGGTGGACTATCTTGTGTTGCGGGTCAATCTTACGAGCTGTAAGAAGTCTAGTCATAGGTTTCTCTTCTTCGTCGTCAATTTTCATTTGCCGTAGTGCTGTAATAAAATCAGAACCACTTTTCAAGCAAATGATCTTCTGTTTTTTTCCCTTGATTTTTTTACATTTTCGTTCTTTGAATATAATAACCACTTGCCCCTTAGTTTCACTTTCTTTTCTTTATCTGTTTCGCTTACACGACAACAACAAGATTTATTTTCCTCATTCGGTCCACATACAGATATCAGCTTGATTACAAGTCTATACAAGTGTAAAGATAAGATAGATCGGGTATTAGTGTGGTGTCAGGTTTTGTCTAGTTCTTAGAGTCTTGACACTTGACCGAGTGGGCCTAAATTGGAGCGCTGTTCATTCTAATGCATATGACAACTAAAACTTGCATTCTCCACAGATAACGTTGACAATGAGGGCTCAATTATTGATGTTGCTAACATTTGCTGCTTTACACGTTGTGACACCTCAGACGGTAACGATTTTCGAGTCAAGTTTAATCTTTTTTGTCCTTTCTAGGAATATTTTCCTCTTATCTGAAATAATTTCACTTCTCAATAACTCGTCTCTGTCATGCGTCTACCATAGGCCTGCACTGCAACAAACGGTGTTCCTGGCATTCCAGGAACTCCAGGCATACCAGGACCTCACGGTCGTGACGGCGCAAAGGGTGAACGAGGAGAGACTGGTCTCAAGGGAGAGCTGGGCTCCAAGGGAGAAGCTGGTGTCCAGGCCTTTTCAAACTGGAAACAATGTGTTTGGCAAGAGAGTGATAACCGGGATTTTGGATTAATTAAGGTAACAGTATATGTTCATGTAAGTTTTGAGAACAATTGTTATTTCATAAGTGAATTATTAGACAGACAGATCTGTTTGCAGGACATTTAGAGCGGCTTTCAATTGACTTTAGAAAATAACCCAAAGCAAATACGCACGCTGATTGGTTTAAAACCGTGTTTCTATAACTCCATAGAAACACAGAACTAGCACGAGCTGTTGACGTAGAGATGGCGCGAACAAAGAGAATTTACATTTTGATGATCGAAGTAAACAAGTTGTTTTTCTTTTTCTTCGTCGCAGTATTTTCTAAAAGAAATAGAAAACATGTTCTCCATGTTTCTATCGAGTTATAGAAACACTCGTGAAAGTTTGGGAGAACTCGAAAAAAATCTAGTTCTCCCAAACTTTCACTCGTGTTTCTATAACTCGATAGAAACAGGGCACATGTTTTCTATTTCTTAAGTATCAAAACCAAAAGCAAAGTAATCACTCTAGCCAATAACAAAAGACACAGACAATACAGTCAACCAATCAAAATTAAAATTGTAGCATACGTAAAGCGCGGGAAAACGTGTGCGAGTGTGCCACGATTGGCTTTCTGATTGGATGAAAAAATTTGCGCGAGTTTTTTTAGACCAATCGCGTAGCGTAGTTGATTCAAAATGAATTACTTTTCGACACTCAAATGAAGACCGCTCTAAGTCGTATGCTTCAGCTCTGAGACGTGATTACATTCACTTGCTTTTCCTTCAACTCCGCAGGACTGCATCTTTCAAAAGAAACACAAAGATACTTCCTTACGCGTGTTCTACTCTGGGGCTCTTCGCATCTACAACTGCAAATTCTGTTGCAAGCGTTGGTTCTTTACCTTCAATGGCGCTGAGTGCAGTGGCCCAATGCCAATTGACGGACTTGTTTACATTCGTGAAGAAAGTGACCTGGAGCCCCTTCGTGTACGCCATATTGAAGGGTACTGTCAGAACATTCCAAAGGGAGGAGTGCGTGTAGGGATCAATGTGGGCAACTGCGCACGTTACGGTAATGCAGATGCGCATTCAGGCTGGAACTCAGTGTCCCGGATTGTGGTGGAAGAAGTTCCCGCTCCTCAGCCGTAAAATAAGAAACATTTTACATACAGTCCTGCGACATGTCAGGCTGTTACAGACCATTCAGTTTTGCCGCAGCAAACAAACTGTCAAAAAGCAAATCTTATTAGCTTACTCCATAAAGTAGCCCCAAACAGATGAAAAATTCTAAAACCTTCAACAAGATGCGATATAGGATTTCTTCTTTCGGGAGAGAAAGAAATTTAACCACATGCTACGAACTTTATTACTGTCAAGGGATATTATCATTTCGTGTTTGCGTCTCGAATTTACAACTCACTTCTGTTGATGGTATCCTGGTATTAAACATATCTTTTAATGTAGAGACCAGCGTGTCGCTGACTCATACGTACATAACTTTAAGTTGAATAAATCGAAAATACGCTGCTATTCAGCATATATAACATGTATATCTTCAAAACCAAATGATAGGTCTTTCAGTTCCATGGCATAGTTAATACTGAGCCCCGCTAGTAAATATGTCTAATCGGAACTTTTGTATCAGTGTGCTAGCGATTTAGATTTGGAGACTCGGCTAAAATTTGTCAAGAGGCATCATTTTCTATGAATCATTCTTACACCCCTTGCTTGCTATTGGTACAGGTGTGGCAAAAGATTCAGTCAGAACTTCGGACTTTGCTGAACCAAGCTTTTTTTGATCCCTAAACGAGACCATGTTAAAACACAGACGAATGAAAAATACAGTGACTTTCAGTGATGGCAAAGACATTATCATCGAATACTTTTACCCATAAGTAGTTTTTAAAAGCATCGTAATAAATTAAAGAAATATATTTTTATATTTCTTCGCGTGCAACCCTAAACGAGACCTTCATGGCTAAATATAATGGCGTTTTACACACTCTAAGTGAGACCGAAGTCCGAAATTTACACCCCTAAGCGAGACGACTAGCATCCCCGCCCCTTTCATATGCGAGTCCCCCCCGGTTCAAGGCGACTTCAGTTTACCAATGTTCTATCTCATTAACATTCTCAAAGTCGACTTTAATTGGCTCTAAAGGGGGTAAGTTTCTAAAGAAACTGTGGTGCTGCGTCAGTAGGGAGTATTACAAGATAATTTGGTTTTATCAACTGGGTTGATAATGTGAATTGGCCACCGTAAAGAGATTCGAAAGCTGACGTTTCGAGCGTTAGCCTCTCATCGGAGCGAATCGACACCAAATTATTTTTTAATTGGCTTAAGTTGACAACAGAAACGATTCCATCAGTAAAGTCTTTCATGGCCAACTAGCGCTGACTGCTCTGCGAAGCTCAGCCCTAGACAAGGATGTTTACCCTCGGCAGTGTTAAAGCACAAGTGCTAGTGTGGCCGACCAAACAACTGAACCAAATAATTCAAATTGAACAGAACATTGTTAAGAATCCCAACTGGCCTGAGGCAAACCAGTTGGCTATTTACAAGTGTGGCCGAGGATTTGAACTTGGGGCTACCGTGAAACAAATCCAGGTAGTGGCCAGAGCGGGACTCGAACCCGGGACCGCTGAGTCCGACGCGCTGACCCCTCGGCCACGCTGCCTCCCTCAAAAGACATGATAGCTGGAATCAAGTTCGCTTGCGCACTCCACGGACCTCAAAGAATGCTACTAGTATTTTGCATAAATCAGTCAACCATAAGCAAACAATGACGATAACGACTTGGCTAGTATGTCCGCCTTAGCAAGTTTACTGGCAACTTGCATGGGTTCAAATCCAGAGACTAGTATGAAACATTAACGAGAGTTCGTGATCTGAGAGATCTTTTGTCAAGAAGAAATTTCCTGAACGATCCACGCCAAACGCAAATTTCGTCTCTAAAACGTTGGAAAATATATATGTCTGTCGATACCCAATTTCAACATTTTCATGTTCGAAGTGAATTTTAATTAATTTTGCTAAAGAAAATACTGTGTCTAAAATTGAACTCTATGATAAATTCAGACGAGTCGAGTTTACCTCTCTCTTATTTCAGATGATCATTTTTCAGACCAACAGATCTTCAATTGTGCATGTCGCAAACCTAAACTCACGAAAATTGGTTTTAGTTTGTTCAGCAGATTAATACAGGAACAATACTAAAATGTTCCATGGCGTGTAGCCTGAAAACCCGTTAGAGACCTATTGACAAAGACATCGTGTCTATTATCTATCGCTCTGTTGTTGGACTACAGCGATAATTAACATAAGGATTACGACTAACTGTTTGTTTACAAATACATTATGAACAGCCAGCGAACCAAAGAGTTATCAGACAAAGACTGATATGCTTGAGTCACTTTCAAACAAACGGCAATCACCCGGAAGTGAAATTTATTTGCTACACAGCCGAATTTATAATCCGCTTCGCTGTCTCCCCAGGGCATAGTCTGCATAAAAAGAAGCCAGTCTTCGCACAGTGTGAAATATGCGGAGAGGAAAAATCAGCTGAAAAATTGCTACATTCATAGGTTTGAACTACGGTTCTTAAACAAACTGAACACAATCATTCTACATTTACGCGCAGCCAAGTATAGAATATAAGGCCTCATCCCATTGGACAAATCTACCGCTAACCAAATTGTTTCAGCGAATAAGAGGGCGTGCTAAAATTAAAAACAAAATATATTAGAATTTCATATCTTTTGTCAGTTCATAAACTTGTTTTTACGAGGTAATTATTACACAGACAAACATTTGCTCCAAATTTTTTAACAGCGACACCGAGTAAATATTGAAGAAGAGAGCTTTCTCCTTATTTTGATGTTAAATCCTAACAATTGATATTCTATTTGTCCTATCATTTTATCAGATATTTCAGGGCACTGCTTTCCATCACGGGTGAGTGATTGAGTGATTTGCGCCCCAACAGTGTTGCTAATTAGGCTGTTTCGACATAAAAACCAGAAAATCATGAGTAGTTTCTAAAAACGAAAAAAGCAAAAAGACTTTATAAAACTCCAACTGCTCCTAAATCTTTGCTGAATAGCGGTTCTCGATCATGATTTCTACACGACGAAACAAAACCACAGTAAAGCTTATTGATGTTACAAGTGATATAATGTGAAACATGATTGAGACTCTCACGAGAATCTCAGTCTAAAGAGCTCCGAAAACGTCCTGAGCGTACAGAGTAGGACTGGATCATTAACAGTAGATCTTGTCAAAAAGCCATTACTCGGGTAACTAGGTGCTAGCCCTTATTTCGCACACTTTTAAAACGCGAGAACGCCTACCGTATACATCAAATAATAACTCTCAGGGAGCCAGCGTAACTCCTGAAGAACCGGTGTTGTGTGATCACATTTACGTGAATTAGAGATTATTCTTGTGGCTAAGCCTGCTGTAGAGGCATCAAAACGCACGCGATAATGCCGAGACGAAGTTCGGTGTTCCAACGCGAAGTAACGACGAATACAACTGGTCATTATTTTCCCTTCCGGTCAGACTGAAACACCAACTAACACCACCCAGAATTCCTTTACCTCCTTTAACGCTTTTGTGCGACAACCTTTCTTGAAACAGCTGTATGTATAGCCAAGCGTGAAGTCAAGAGGGCTGGATAGGGCAAAATTTATTTTACGTGTTTCTGGCCCTGGTCGTAGGAAAATGAGACCAATATTCTGCCACCTTGAGCAAACAAGCTTGGTAAATAACGGCATTTATCTTTGTATTATTTGTCATTTATCATATGGTATAACCACCCTGGCCCCCCCCCCCCCCGAGGGGTACTCCCAGAAAAATTGGGTGGGGGTGTGCGGCCCGCTTTCCAAATCCCTATTTACCTATTTATGATCAAAATCTGTGATTCTCCTTAAATTCGATACCCTATTTATGGCCTGATCCATTTATCAATACCCTGAAAGTGATCATAAAAACAAGCAATTTCTGAAGGAGAGGGTGAGGTCTATCTATGACACTGATAATTTAAACTCTTGACAGAATCCGCTGGCAATGGAGGTTCAGTTGCTGATATTGCTTCTTCTTGCTTCTTTACATACGGTGGTGCTTTTCTCAGCAGGTAATGATTCCAGGGTCAAATTTGATATTTCGTTTTGTAGTTATTTCTTGCAGCATTTTCCTCTTATCTGAAGCACGTTAACTTCTCAGTAACTCGTCCACTGTAGGCCTGCCCTGCACCAAACGGTCTTCCTGGTGTTCCTGAGACTCCAGGCATACCAGGCCCTCACGGTCGAGATGGCTCAAAGGGAGAACGAGGGGAGACTGGTCCCAAGGGAGAAGCTGGTGGCCAGGCCTTTTCAAACTGGAAACAATGTGTTTGGAAAGTGGGCGATGGTCGGGATATTGGATTAATTAAGGTAATGCTAAAAATGATTTATGTTCATGTAAGCCTTGCGAATAAATCGTTATTGCATAAGTGAATTACCAGACTGAAAGATCTTCCTGTAGGAGATCGGATACGTTCTGACACTTATTTACTTGCTTTTCCTTCAACTGCGCAGGACTGCATCTTTCAAAAGAAACACAAAGATACTTCCTTACGCGTGTTCTACTCCGGCGCTCTTCGCATCATGTTCTGCGTTAAGTGTTGCAAGCGTTGGTTCTTTACCTTCAATGGCGCTGAGTGCAGTGGCCCAATGCCAATTGACGGGATAATTTACATGCACGGAGTAACTGGCCTGGAGCCCCTTCGTGTACGCCATATTGAAGGGTACTGTCAGAACATTCCTAAGGGAGGAGTGCGTGTGGGGATCAACGTGGGCAACTGCGCAGGTTACGCCAATGCTGACGCACATTCTGGCTGGAACTCAGTGTCCCGGATTGTGATAGAAGAAGTTCCCGCTCCTCAGAAATAAAATACTTCATTGCAAAAGTCATTGAAAAGATTAGATGACAAGACAGACTTGAACACGATGACAATTATCTTTTCCTTGATATATCATATTGTAATCATTTTTAGGTCTGGTTCTATTAAAATCTGATGAAGTACATGTTGGTTGTTGTAGCTCTTTGGGAACTGGAAGGAATAACTAACAGATTAATCGTACCCTTATATGGCATAATAATGATGTCACAGCGTTTACTGTACTCGCGCGTTTTCTGTCGAAGAAACAGTCGAAGACCATGCTTACATTTGCCAGTTACGTTGGGGGTAAATCACGCTTCCAGATTCTAGTTTGCCAGAAAAAGATCACTCAAGAAACAAATGATTTTAAGCGCTCCTATGCAAATTGCTGTTTAATCAATAAGGCTGAAACTCGTTAGTGTCAGAATTAGTAGCTTTTCGAGACAAACGGCACGTTTCAAGAGCAACCTTGGCTGGCCTCCCAGTTGGATGACCTAATCTGCTAATTTCATCTTAATCTGTTTTGTCATTTTCTTCCTTATTTGGACCTTATTTCAACTCCAAAATGTTATCTTTTGGCAAGGGATGCTATTTATCTGGGAGAAAATTTAAAGATCACTGGCCACTGATCACTTCTCAGGCGCCAGATTAGCGTTTGTTCCTGAAGCAGTTCACAATGTAAGTACGTTTTAATTTTTGCCAGTTTCAGCCTCAGAGTTAACACATTTTTTCTTCAGAGAAGCAGTTTATCAGTCAAAAAGAATCATAACTCCTCTTCACTAATGACCTTTCGAGTCTAGAAGTCTAGGTAGGATTAAGTCCGTAAGTCACCTATGCAGTGTTCCGTCTTCCTTAGTTCTGGAAAAATAACTCGGGCAGTAAACATTATCCTCTTTTGTACAAACTATATCGCAAGTTCAAACCGCCAATGCCATGCACGTAAGAGAAGTACGAGGCACAGTTTTTCCACCACCTCTCTTCGTCGTGGTTGTTCTCAGAGACGTCACTAAACAACAGTGATCTATCCTCATAATATCTTAGTGGATCCAGCAGCCTACTGCGTTCATTCACGGGGCCTTTTCACGAACGCAACTACTTCCTCCGACTAGGAACTTAAAATAGCAAGCAGAAAAATGAACCCAGACTATCGAGAGCGTAGTCACCCTGGTACTCAGATGGTTCGTCACGCAATGGGTTGTGTGACGACTGACAGTCAATAAATATGTCCATTTTGAGACAGGGTCAAGAATAAATGACAAATTATTGCTATTATTTTTTCTTGTGAACAAACTGAAACACCCGGGGGTACTTCCTTATATGGGCTATATAGCTATGTGCAGCCCCAAAGGGTGTGGTTTTTCAGCCGTTTTGTTCAGAAATGGGGTATTGATTTTGGCCATTTTGGTTATAAATAGGGAATGGTTTTTGTACAGTTTCCAGTCTCGAATTGGGTATGTTTTTGAGGAAAAGCTTCTTCACAAATTATGTTTACGGCAATTTAACATCTTTAACATCGTCTTAATCAAGGTCAGGTCATAAATAGGGTGGGGAAAATCACAGATTTTGGTCATAAATAGGGTAAGGGTTTTGGGAAGCGGGCTGCACACCCCCACTCAATTTTTCTGGGAGTACCCCCCTCTCCCTGCTCCCGGGCTGAAACCTTTCATCAACCAGCGGTAAACTAACGTCAACCATAATTCCTTTTACGCTTCTGTAGGACAATCTTTCTCGAGACAGCTGCATGTATAACCAGGTGTGAGGTCAAGATGGCTGGATGCCGCAAAATTTATTCTCTGTGTTTCTGAGCCTTAAAAGACAACACCAATTTCCAGCCATATGAAGACATGATTGATCTTGACCGAACAAGCTTGGTCAATAACCAGAATTATTATATGGAAAAAGAACACTATTTCCTCGTGGGGCAAATCTGGCAAGATAGCTCTATCTTGCCAGCTCGGGTAGCCAATCACAGGACCGGATTTGGTTCGTCATTCCCGCGTGAAACGTTAGCTAAATTACAGCAGTGCTTTAAGTCGTATTAACCGAGTGTGGTCGTTTAAAAGGAAATTAGTAAATGACTTTCATCAGTAAAAAGAAAGTGGCCACAAAATCACGCAATTTCGTAAGAAGGGAGATCTAACTTTTTTAAACTCTTGACAGAATTCGCTGACAATGGAGGTTCAGTTGCTGATATTGCTTCTTCTTGCTTCTTTACATACGGCGGTGCTTTCTCAGCAGGTAATGATTCCAGGGTCAAATTTGATATTCTTCTTCTTCTTGCTTCTTTACATACGGTGGTGCTTTTCTCAGCAGGTAATGATTCCAGGGTCAAATTTGATATTTCGTTTTGTAGTTATTTCTTGCAGCAGTAACTCGTCTCATATGTCCACTGTAGGCCTGCCCTGCACCAAACGGTCTTCCTGGTGTTCCTGGAACTCCAGGCATACCAGGCCCTCACGGTCGAGACGGCACAAAAGGAGAACGAGGGGAGACTGGTCCCAGGGGAGTGCCCGGCTCCAAGGGCGAAGCTGGTGCCCAGGCTTTTTCAAACTGGAAACAATGTGTTTGGAAAGGGGGTGATGGCCGGGATTTTGGATTACTTAAGGTAACAGTGTTGTGATGTTTTTTCCAGTGCTTTGGACGTCCAGTAACGGAAATACCGCACTAATTTTTCATCACCATTAAAGCACTGCATATCATACAGTAGCTAGCTATAGTTACTGCTATTAAAAAAAGCAAGTTGACTATCTGGCGTATTCTTGAAGATGGGTACTATAATCTTAGTTGAAAGTTTACCCGCCTTGTATTGTTCAATGGCAAACATGTTAACCAGAATTATTTTTATGATGGTATTTTTATATAGATATGAGTGTTTTACTGGAAAATACCCAACTGGTAACATTCATACGAAATCACATCCGGGACACGGGTGGCGTATTTTCCATATCAATCGATCAATTCACTGATATTGTTTGACTCTTAAACCGTACTTGTTGTATGATGGAAAAATCTCCGGATCTTGCTTGAAAGTCTTCGGCAATCTTCGGACCTTTTTCGGAAACGTTCGTGTGGCTTTCGGACAATTTTTGGAGAAGCTTCGGAATTCTTCCGGAAGTTGTCGGAAATCTTCGGAAAATCGTCAAAGCTTCGTTATCAGCATGTCTATATAATAAACAGAAGAATACGTGACTGCTTGTAGATATGGAATATCTCTTCTCGTTTTCAACTTTATATCTCACTCGTTCGCTGCGCTCCCTCGTGAGATATCGAATTGAACACTCAGTGATATTCCATATCTACGCACACCCATGTATTATCTATTTGCCCAAGTTGTGTTGTATAATTTTCAAGGAATACAAAAAGGTCGGAAATTGAAATTGTATTGCAAAATTAAGTTCATGTGACGTACGACATCTGAGCCAATTTATCAGTTGTCTTCTTGGAGTTGTGTTATATGTAAGTAGATTGATGCGGTTTGTCTTTTTCTGCTCCTTCTTTATCTTACATTTTTCAAAAGACTGTTTTGGATCGTGCTTGGTTGCTGTTTACTATGTTTACGGGAGTTCAGCACGTGTCAGCGCTGATCGAAATGCCCTTTTAATGTAATGATTTATGTTCATGTAAGCCTTGGGAATAAATTGTTATTGCATAAGTGAATTACCAGACTGAAAGATCTTCCTGTAGGAGATCGGATACGTTCTGACACTTATTTACTTGCTTTTCCTTCAACTGTACAGGACTGCATCTTTCAAAAGAAACACAAAGATACTTCCTTACGCGTGTTCTACTCCGGCGCTCTTCGCATCTTGGGCTGCGTTAAGTGTTGCAAGCGTTGGTTCTTTACCTTCAATGGCGCTGAGTGCAGTGGCCCAATGCCAATTGACGGGCTAATTTACATGCACGGAGTAACTGGCCTGGAGCCCCTTCGTGTACGCCATATTGAAGGGTACTGTCAGAACATTCCTAAGGGAGGAGTGCGTGTGGGGATCAACGTGGGCAACTGCGCAGGTTACGCCAATGCTGACGCACATTCTGGCTGGAACTCAGTGTCCCGGATTGTGATAGAAGAAGTTCCCGCTCCTCAGAAATAAAATACTTCATTGCAAAAGTCATTGAAAAGATTAGATGACAAGACAGACTTGAACACGATGACAATTATCTTTTCCTTGATATATCATATTGTAATCATTTTTTGGTCTGGTTCTATTAAAATCTGATGAAGTACATTTTGGTTGTTGTAGCTCTTTGGGAACTGGAAGGAATAACTAACAGATTAATCGTACCCTTATATGGCGTAATAATGATGTCACAGCGTTTACTGTACTCACGCGTTTTCTGTCGAGGAAACAGTCGAAGACCATGCTTACATTTGCCAGTTACGTTGCCTATATTGAAGGCAACTCTGGGATCAAGGTGGAAATATGCCTTGGTTACAACATTGCACGACGCCCCTTCTAGCTGGAACACACGTTCTCACTCCACAGCAATAAATGATTTCCTATAAGGAGTTACTGACAAGGCCAAACGATGGAACCCACTATCCACGATGGCAAACTGATCTCTTTTGTCTTTGTAATTCATCTTTTTTTAATCGTTGGTTTCCCCCCGACTGATACCTAATAAATCTGAAAAAAGTATATTTTGTTTCGGGAAGAAGGGTGAGTAATGCAATAACGCACTATGAAACTAGTTGATGTATTCCTGAACCGAGAAACACTGAGAACTAGACAGCCTATTTTACTTTGACGAGTAAAGGCTGAACTGTAGTTGGAAAAAATAACAATAAATGTATACATGATATTTATTATGTAATATATATCTCAGAGAAAGAAAATTAAACATCTAGTCTGTCATGTTATGGTGCATTAAACATGCGTTTTCTTTACAGATAAAGTCTTTATTGTGACATGACTTTCACAAGTGGAAAGAGGAATTTTAACAGGGGTGCATACAGGACATCTCATCTAAATCTAATTAATTCTTGAGTGGCGAACTTTCGAAGACTGTTAAACTCAACATCCAGGTGCTTTCTCCAAAAACGGCGGTCTCGGCCCCAGACCTCTGCGGGATAGCACGGACTATCGATGCCATGAAACACTCGCGCAACGGCACGACCGGTGAACGAGTGATCGTGATGAACCCCAAGCAAAGCTCTGATATCACGTGCCACACTGTCCCAATTCACGTGATCATCGCGTGTGATACTCGAAGGGATGCCTCTAACACCTTTTCTTGCTTTTGCCAGAGCTGCAAGCTCCTCCTTTGTCTGTGTCCTTTGTCTCCTTTGTCTGCGAGCTGCTTAAGCTGCTTATCTGCCTCCTCATCCACAGCGTCGGCGCACTGCCAAAATTCCGAGCACGACACGCTTTTGAGCGAATCATACACAAACTGAAGCTGTTGTAGCTGGCTCCGCTCTTCGGCTAGGATGCGATCCTCGAGAAAATCGCAAACGCTGTCTCGCTCCGAGTCCGAAAGGTCTCCAGGCGCGCGATGGTGCAAGGACAAATCCGAGAACTCCACTAAGATCCCGGATTGACCCATGTTAGACAGAGAATTGTCAAGTGCTAATGAGGTGTTCCACTGAAGTGCTCTCAGCTCACGGCACACAGGTGCTAGGTCCCAACCCATCTTGTCCGCTAACTCAACCACTGGGAAGGTTAGCGCATTGGACTTTTTAAAACCAGCCGCCGTTGTAGTGTTGAGCGAGACCGCAGCCGCTACAGGTGGAATCCTCTGCGCAACAGCTCTCAACTGAGGATATCCTCCGTAGAACTTCACCGTGCAAGTTGACTTGACTGGCTGTAGCACCTCTACCCAGCGGCGAGGATGAAGCTCGAGGTAACACAACAGAGTGGAGATGCTCTCCTCGCGGAGGTCAAGCTCCTGGACAATACTATCGGTTACCATGGCAACCTCGTGACCGCCACAAACACGATGAGAATTTTCCTGAGTAGATTGTTGATTTTGTTGTTTTTGATCAGCGTGCTCTGTCGAGTCCGACTTTAATTCATCAAACACAGTGTTAGCGTCTGTAGGGGATTCGTTAACAGATTCAGAGTCCAAAGATCGTTTAACACTATCCAAAGAGTTCGATACTTCGGAGTTGTTATTTTCTAAAAGATCAGTACACACAAGCTCAGCTTTCAGAGTTGAATCAAAACGTTCTGTTTCTTCTGAAGTTACTTTGTGGTCTCTAAGCTCTTGTACCTGAGCGTCAACTTCTTTCTGGTGCTGCACTTCAACCGCTTGTAACAATGCCTCAAGATTAGAGTCCAGCGCATCACCACACGCCTCTTCCAAGTCCAACAGTTCATTCTCGTTACGTCGGTTAGTATTTCTTAGTTGTTCATGAAGTTTCTTACATTCACAACGTGGAAATGTTCGCTTGACCAGCTTCTTAATAGCGGACCGGTCCACGGTGTTAGCGTAAACGTGACGGCGGAGTTCACACATGTCTTTGCCCTGTAAATTAATGAACATGGTAAATGTTTTTTAACCGCTAAAATTCCGACAAGAAGCGCTGGTCATATAATCACTTTTAAGTACTTTTGGTGGTTTTATTTTCGGAGGGTGTTGCAGTCTAAAGGAATGTCAGGTTACTACTGCATTGTGTCAATAATTACATCTTGTACCTTTGCAATTGTACACAACACTGCATAGCGAGGATCAAACGAAGCAAAGCAAGTTGTATCATCATCATACGTACGTAAAAAGTCTACGACTATTTTATTGACAAAATACAGAACAGTGAAGTATGGGGCTTAATTACGCGAGAAACATGTTATAAGCAAATCATAATGAGCTTATATTCTGAAAGGCGTTGTGTTCTCTCACCTCGGGATCCAGAAACACGTGACAGTGTGAGGGACGCCCGTCTCGTCCCGCTCGACCAATCTCCTGTACATAGCTTTCAAAACTGCGTGGTAAGTTGTAATGGATTATAGCTCGTACATCTGATTTATCCAGACCCATACCAAATGCCACAGTCGCCACAACAATGCGCAGCTGACCGGTCATGAAACGCTTCTGAACACGGCGTCTCTGTGCAGCGGTCAGGCCGGCGTGGTAGCACTCGGCATCCCATTTAGGAACGGCTGCCTTAGATGACTTCTTCTTGCCTTTACGGAGGAAAGAAAATGACCGCTTGTTAAAGAGATATATACTGATAAGTAACCAAGTACTATAGGAAAGTGCTGCTCCGTAGCATTGCTAGTCGCATGCTAGGGTTTCATTGACATATTTTTAAATGACCAGCCCCGCTAGAGGACAGATAAACCAAATCCGGCACTGTGATTGGCTATGCGAGCGGCTCCATCTCGCCTGCTCTGGATTACCCGCTGTGTTTGAAGGAGGGCGGCAAAAATACGATGCGCTTCTCATGTCAACGCAATTTTATTCTTTTTGCTATTTAGTTTTTTTGCTCTATAGACTATTCTTAACTTTGTGAATAAGTTAATGCTCTTTCTCAGTCTTTATTTGTCAGGGCTCCCATTGATAGCAGGTCTTGTATGTATATATGCCCTGATGGGACTACCCTGTTTAAATAAAGGTGTTCACTTCACATGTATGAAGGTTGTTTATGAATACACTCCTTTACGTCCATAGCAGAAAAAAATTATCATTGTACTCGACATTCAGGTGTATCACTCACAAGAAAGTTTCACGTATCGCGACAAACATATCTATGAAATACATGCAGTTGAGGTTTGCTCACAGTCACAGATTTGTTTATATGATCGTATAAATGGCTCTATTAAAATCTAGGTGCTCCAAATTGCACAGTACACCTAATTCTGCTATGCATTTGAATTGTCTCAGGGATAACAATTCTGTCGTCCTGTCGGCTACCGTATTCATTCGAGTGGACGGCTCGGGTTGTCAAATTTGGGAATTTCTGGTAATGAGTTAGCTGATAGTTCTTTTCTTACAGACCAGAATAACCAGCAGATAAGTTTCTTCGTAATACGTTTCCCTGTGAAGTATTCCGATCGCCTAGTCGCAACCGCCTCACAAAAAGTTCTCGACTTCCAATTCCTGAGGGTTTTTGGGATCTCTCCGACTGTTATTATCGTGCAGTTTCTATAGGTTCTTTTCTGGAATCCGTTTTACATGACACACGACAGCAGTGTTTGCTTTCTAACATTATTAAAGCTAATAAAAAACCTAGACCATCAATCTTTTCTTTTTTGCCCGATTTTCTGGTCTAGAATACAAAACAAAGCTTTCCACCGGACTGTAATTCTTGTCTGAGTGTTGTGGGGGGTCTCTGGTGATGTAATCTATTTTCAGAATATTGTGTTCTTTACGCCTGAAGACATGGACTACATCTCGGTCCATGAAAAAGAACTTGATCAATATTCAGCTATTTTGACCTCATGTTTGGTCAATAACCCATATAGCTTGGTTGTAGGCAAGAGGAAGAAGCGTAGTGTACTAGTGTCAGTGGATTTTGAGAGAGCTCTCACCCTTTAGTTTTCTTTTTCTTTTTCCCAGTCTCCTCCTCCTCCTCCTCTTCCTCTCTCGGCTCATCCTGACCGTTCCAGCCAGACGTGAGCCTGGTGCTCTGCAAACACGTACGTAAGGTTGAGGCCAGCTTCTCGGTCTGCTCTCGTCTGGTGCAGTAGATTATAATTGAATCACACTGTGAGAAACGACGGCCTTGAAGCAACTGTAAC
>OZ026606.1:736559-776559 GCA_964020085.1 Micromussa lordhowensis | reverse complement strand
CAAGAGGGTCGTACAGGGAAGTCTCTGGCACGGTTCACGAACCTAAAATACAGAGGATCACGGTTCACGGAAAAAAAAAATTCGTTTTCCCGAATTACGAAAATAAGAAAGTAAAAACAGTGTTTGTAGGAAGCATAATCGCGAATGGCCAAAATCAAGGCTCCGTATTACATATTGCATGGCTAAGGCACTCTCGATAGACCACTGTAACTATTCGGAGAACTCGTGTCTCAAAATCACGTAGAGTTGTGTGGTAAAATCACGAATATCGGTTAATAATTCAAGTTCTTCACGGATCACGCAAAACCTTTAGGTCACGAATCAGGAAGAATAATTTCCTAAATTCACGTTTCACGGAAAATAGAATAAGCTAATCCCGCATCACGACCCTTTATCAACACTGAAGCTCGCGTGAAGAGCCACCTGAAGTAATTTGGCATCAAACAATTACAAATGTAAGGCTTTAGCTGTAAGCTACTGGAATGTGTGCAAAACGTTTTCTTTGTATTAAAGAAAAAAATCAGCTAAAGAAAAATTTAAAAATCTTTTCGCTGCTCGCCATCTCTACAAGTCTTCTACATGTACTTTGTCACAGCTCTTCCTCGCAAAAATAAAAGAACCGCTCACATTTTCGCGAATACCATTCGATAACCCTAGCAAATCTTAACCCTTTCATTAAAAGGCCAACTTTTAGCTTACATGTTTTACAATCGCATGATTTTTCATCTGTGACATATGATGACAAATTCACTTAACAACTTGTTATCCCCCATAAAATTACATAACACAACAACACAGGCGTTCTTCCCAAACATCTCTGTTTCATCAATTACCTTATTTCACCAAATACAAAAGAACTCCACTTCTTGCATATTATTCCTACGAAAAAATCTAACAATTCTTATTGCTTTTTAGTGGAAATTGGCGCTAAATACAATAACATATTGTCTCGGGTTAAACGTGATGCGTTTATCTTGCCAAAAACACACCTACATGCCGTTCTCTATCTGCACCGTGACATTAGAGCATAGCAGAAATACTCACGCTAAAAAGATAACTCCAAACACGACATACTATTACTTTGGCGTGGTTACGAAAATAACTATCTTGTCTTGTTTCAACAAACGCTCGGAGCTGCAACACTTGCGTTGCTTTTAAATTATGGTATTTCTTAGAACATGTTATCAAATTTAATTCAACAGCAGTGGCTTAACTGCCGAAGGGGAGAACTGTTTAAGTATGTCAAAACTGTACGATGAGTAATTGCTTTGTATTTAATACATATCTGAAACTTTATGGAGGGAAATTAATTTAAATTGTTATGGGGTAGGTTGTTAGTTTGTGCAAAATACAACATTACAACCCTTCTATTCACCGGAATTTCTCCCGAGCTCCGTCAGCTTTGATAAAGACTTGATATTTTACACCCTCGAATTCATCAGTCTACCCCTGTGCACCTCAAGAAGTGAGTGAGGAAACTAATATTCCCAAATGTTTTAAAACGGATATCAAGAACTAGTTTTCTATATTCCAAGCGACAGGTACTAGATATTTACATGGCTACATTAACAACAAAGGCTTATACATAGGTTATATTTCCGACTGTAATATGTAACCAAGCTTGCTTTCAGTGTCACATTATGAACTTTATAACACTTTCCTAAAACAAGGCCAAGTGTATCCCTAACAAATATGCCCTGCCTTGCAGACATAAACGAGGAAAGGGTAGCACGAGGGCCAAAAATGTAAAGAACTGAAAAGGCAAGAGACACTGACCTATAGCGAGAAACAGACAGTTTCCAATAAGATAATAAGCAATACCCTTTAATCTCCTTCACCCGTAAAAACTCCATTCATTCGCCTTTGCATTGTTTCCTCCTCCAGGTAACATTTTACCAGGCATTTTTTCGGTCGTGACATCGTCGCCTTTTAGCATCGTAGATTTGGAAGCGAGCATCGCAGCTTTCAGGATTCCAAAGTCCATATCGCCGAAGCTAATGTTCCTTAGCTTTATAATTTTCAATTATAGCACTCCGCGAAAGGTCTCTTCATTGCTGCGATACGCTATGCTGCCGCACGTCTTCTTGTCTTTCCATGTCCATTTGTTACAGCTACTGCTGCTTAGCTTGACAAATTTCAATTTTACAACTACACGAGTTGAACCAAAAACCATCTTCGTGCCGCGTTAGCCGCCATTTGTATGAACTCCATGTTGTCCTACAAAAAATTCGTCTTTCTAGTACCCCGCTAAAACAGCTGAACCTACCTCACGAAGTGCTTAGGACAAGAACCATACTAAGCAGGGGAGGGTTGGGAGAAACGATTTAATCCGGTTTAATGAATAAATTAATCAAAATCGAGTGAGTGAGTGATCGAGCGCCATCCGATTGCCCCCTACGCTCATGGATGTTACGTAACATCCAAATAAGCACAAATTATTTTTCACTTCATAGGCACTTTAAGGTGATACAATAATTTCCTTGCAGTTTGGACCGTGATCATCATGAGAAATCTGACACAGGTAATGATTTAGTAGCGAGATAAAGATGTTTTTAATTTCTCTGGCTTATTTTTACAAAAAGGTTGAGTAACTAATGTCTGTTGAAGAGAGTCCAATTTGCAACCATTCAAATAGAAGTCAACAAGCAGTAGTTTCACGTGGCGCTGCCTGTTCTACGATAATGTCGGAGTGAAAAAGTTACAATAGCAATGTTTTTCAATCTCAAACTTGCATGCCCTTGGGAGTAAAAAGAACCATCCCGACAAAAACAACAAGAGGACTTGTAACTAGTAAAGAAAAGTTGTCATAGATACATTAACCGAAGCAAATCAAAAAGTCCCCTTAATCAGATGCCATTTTCGGACGGAATACGGACCGAAAACTGCCTTTACGATCCAGACAAACCGTGACGATCGACAAACCTTTTTCACCCCCTTGAAGACGCGAGTCCCCTTAATGAGATCCAATTTTACAATCGCATATGGACTGAAAAACAGTCTTTTACGGCCTATAAAACTTTGCCTATAGAACTTCGAATCGTACCAGTTTATGTATATCAGACACGACTGTGTAGAACTACCAGTTTGCATATCTCAAAACGTTTTCAAGAATGAAGCTTGGCAATATTGACAGCATGGACACTGTAACTTACCCTGAGGTAGGAAGGCCGAACATTGTGCGACCACTCAGACACACAGTGAGCTTCATCTATGCAAGCGAATGCAATCTGAGGTAGCTGCGATACAGAAGGGAGGCAACCATTTCCAGAGCTCCCTCCCACTAGGGCCTCGGGTGAGAGTAGCAGAACAGACACCTTCCCAGAACACAGGTCCTCTACGACCTTCTGACGCTGGGCCTTTGTGAGGTTTGTGTGAAGGCAGGCTCCTTTCAATCCATGAGGAAGACCAGTAACCTGATCAAAGGATGCTACTGTAAGTAGTGTTTCAGTGACAATCAATAGGAACTTTTAATAAACGAATAAGTTTGTTTAGCTGGCCGATGACAAAAACCAACCAATCAGACTGCTCTATTGCTTTTCCAATATTTTCCAATTGTTACATGGCTTGTGTTTGCAGCCGATATAACGTGTGCTCTGATTGGCTAATTCTAGGGCATTATTCCACCGTAATGCCCACAGGCCCATTACGGGCCTGCAAAACTGGCAAAGCAGAAGGTACAATGTAATTAAAAAGAAAATTGGGTTTGTTTTCCGATTGTGGCGGCTGAAAACGATGAGTGACCACGAACACTGTAAGAGTGAATTCCTTTTTGCCGACGAGCTACAATTTCAGAAGAGCAGCGCATTCAATCGAGTTGGTGCAGACAGGACGAAGGAAAGAGTTTTTAATAAGCCATATAATAAACTACTTATTAACCTAGATGGTTCGGTCGGGAAAATCTCAAACCTCGTATTAACCTTGCCATCGCTTGGTCATTAAGGCAAGATCTCGGTTTGAGATTTCCCCGTGAAGACACCACGCTCAGTTAATAGGTAGTTAGCACGGGACTGGGCACTTCCCTGAATGATTCCAACAAGTTTTCTTTTGCATAACTATTCCAACAAGTTCTCTTGTAGTTTTATGGCTCACTTTTTTTTAGTGAATGCAAAGTTTGCCTTTTAATCAGAAATTTAGTTAAAGTACCGAGTACATGCACAGGCGAGTCTTTCCAGTCCATGGTGTTGAATTTTTTTCTGAACATTCTGAGTCGTGTAATTAATCTCAGCCTAGTAATACATCTCGTGCATATTCACTACTCTAAGGCGAGTTATTTTAGCATATTGATGTCAAACCTGATCTTCCATGAGGGACACAAGAGGTGAAATAACCAGTGCTAAACATGGCGACCTTTGCGCATAGAGGAAAGCTGGAAGTTGATAGCACAGAGATTTCCCAGCTCCAGTTGAGAGCAGCACAAGTGACGACAAACCTACAGTCAAAATATGCATAACAACTAAATGCCATAATTTCTAGTCAACAATTTCGTTAACATCAGTGACTTCCATACCTTTACAAAAGACATCATAGCTGACTATGTACATGTACTTTGTAATCTAGGCGTTACATTTTGCACTAAATACATAATCCTGTCTTGAATTGGGTATGTTTTTTGAGGAAAAGCTTCTTCACAAATTATGTTTACGGCAATTTAACATCTTTAACATCGTCTTAATCAAGGTCAGGTCATAAATAGGGTGGGGAAAATCACAGATTTTGGTCATAAATAGGGTAAGGGTTTTGGGAAGCGGGCTGCACACCCCCACTCAATTTTTCTGGGAGTACCCCCCTCTCCCTGCTCCCGGGCCTGAAACCTTTCATCAACCAGCGGTAAACTAACTTTTACGCTTCTGTAGGACAATCTTTCTCGAGACAGCTGCATGTATAACCAGGTGTGAGGTCAAGATGGCTGGATGCCGCAAAATTTATTCTCTGTGTTTCTGAGCCTTAAAAGACAACACCAATTTCCAGCCATATGAAGACATGATTGATCTTGACCGAACAAGCTTGGTCAATAACCAGAATTATTATATGGAAAAAGAACACTATTTCCTCGTGGGGCAAATCTGGCAAGATAGCTCTATCTTGCCAGCTCGGGTAGCCAATCACAGGACCGGATTTGGTTCGTCATTCCCGCGTGAAACGTTAGCTAAATAACAGTCGTACTTTAAGTCGTATTAACCAAGTGTTGTCGTTTAAAAGGAAATGAGTAAATGACTTTCAGCAGTAAAAAGAAAGTGACCATAAAAACAAGCAATTTCGTAAGGAGGGAGATCTAACTTTTTTAAACTCTTGACAGAATCCGCTGACAATGGAGGTTCAGTTGCTGATATTGCTCCTTCTTGCTTCTTTACATACGGTGGTGCTTTCTCAGCAGGTAATGATTCCAGGATCAAATTTGATATTTCGGTTTGTAGTTATTTCTTGCAGCAGTAACTCGTCTCATATGTCCACTGTAGGCCTGCCCTGCACCAAACGGTCTTCCTGGTGTTCCTGGAACTCCAGGCATACCAGGCCCTCACGGTCGAGACGGCACAAAAGGAGAACGAGGGGAGACTGGTCCCAAGGGAGAAGCTGGTGCCCAGGCTTTTTCAAACTGGAAACAATGTGTTTGGAAAGGGGGTGATGACGGGGATTTTGGATTACTTAAGGTAACACTATTGTGATGTTTTACCCAGTGCTTTGGACGTCCAGTAACGGAAATCCCGCCCTAATTTTTCATCAACATTAAAGCACTTCATATCATACAGTAACAGCTATAGTTATTGCTATTAAAAAAAGCAAGTTGACCATCTGGCGTATTCTTGAAGATGGGTACTATAATCTTAGTTGAAAGTTTACCCGCCTTGTATTGTTCAATGGCAAACATGTTAACCAGAATCATTTTCATGATGGTATTTTTTATATAGACATGAGTGTTTTACTGGAAAATACCCAACTGGTAAAATTCATACGAAACCACATCCGGGACACGGGTGGCGTATTTTCCATATCAATCGATCAATTCACTGATATTGTTTGACTCTTAAACCGTACTTGTTGTATGATGGAAACATCTCCGGATCTTCGGACCTTTTTCGGAAACGTTGGTGTGGCTTTCGAACAATTTTTGGAGAATCTTCGGAAACCTTCCGGAAGTTGTCGGAAATCTTCGGAAAGTCGTCAAAACTTCGTTATCAGCATGCCTATATAATAACCAGAAGAATACATGACTGCTTGTAGATATGGAATATCTCTTCTCGTTTTCAACTTTATATCTCACTCGTTCGCTGCGCTCACTCGTGAGATATCGAAGAGATATTCCATATCTACGCACACCCATGTATTATCTATTCGCCCAAGTTGTATTGTATTTCAAAGAATACAAAAAGGTCGGAAATTGAAATTGTATTGTAAAATTAAGTTCATGTGACGTACGACATCTGAACCAATTTATCAGTTGTCTTCTTGCAGTTGTAACATGTAAATAGATTGATGCGGTTTGCCTTTTTCTGCTCCTTCTTTATCTTACATTTTTCAAAAGACTGTTTTGGATCGTGCTTGGTTGCTGTTTACTATGTTTACGGGAGTTCAGCAGGTGTCAGCGCTGATCGAAATGCACTTTTAATGTAATGATTTATGTTCATGTAAGCCTTGGGAATAAATTGTTATTGCATAAGTGAATTACCAGACTGAAAGATCTTCCTGTAGGAGATCGGATACGTTCTGACACTTATTTACTTGCTTTTCCTTCAACTGTACAGGACTGCATCTTTCAAAAGAAACACAAAGATACTTCCTTACGCGTGTTCTACTCCGGCGCTCTTCGCATCTTGGGCTGCGTTAAGTGTTGCAAGCGTTGGTTCTTTACCTTCAATGGCGCTGAGTGCAGTGGCCCAATGCCAATTGACGGGCTAATTTACATGCACGGAGTAGCTGGCCTGGAGCCCCTTCGTGTACGTCATATTGAAGGGTACTGTCAGAACATTCCTAAGGGAGGGGTGCGTGTGGGGATCAACGTGGGCAACTGCGCAGGTTACGCCAATGCTGACGCACATTCTGGCTGGAACTCAGTGTCCCGGATTGTGATAGCATAAGTTCCCGCTCCTCAGAAATAAAATACTTCATTGCAGAAGTCATTGAAAAGATTAGATAAGGGACAGACTTGAGCACGATTACAATTATCTTTTCCTTGATATATCATATTGTAATCATTTTTTGGTCTGGTTCTATTAAAATCTGATGAAGTACATTTTGGTTGTTGTAGCTCTTTGGGAACTGGAAGGAATAACTGACAGATTAATCGTACCATTATATGGCATAATAATGATGTCACAACGTTTACTGTACTCGCGCGTTTTCTGTCGAGGAAACAGTCGAAGACCATGCTTACATTTGCCAGTTACGTTGGGGATCAATCACGCTCCCAGATTCCACATTGCCAGAAAAAGAACACTCAAGAAACAAATGATTTTAAGCGCTCTTATGCAAATTGCTGTTTAATCAATAAGGCTGAAACTCGTCAGTGTCAGAATTAGTAGCTTTTCGAGACAAACGGCACGTTTCAAGAGCAACCTTGGCTGGCCTCCCAGTTGGATGACCTAATCTGCTAATTTCATCTTAATCTGTTTGTCATTTTCTACCTTATTTGGACCTTATTTCAACTCCAAAAACGTTATCTTTTGGCAAGGGATGCTATTTATCTGGGAGAAAATTTAAAGATCACTGGTCACTAATCACTTCTCAGACGCCAGTTTAGCGTTTGTTCCTGAAGCAGTTCACAGTGTAAGTACGTTTTATTTTTTGCCAGTTACTTTCAGTCTCAGAGTTAACACATTTTTTCTTCAGAGAAGCAGTTTATCAAGTTCCTTTTCAGTCAAAAAGAATCATAACTCCTCTTCACTAACGCCATTGCGAGTCTAGAAGTCTAGGTGGGATTAAGTCCGTAAGTCACCTATGCAGTGTTCCGTCTTCCTCAGTTCTGGAAAAATAACTCGGGCGGGTAACATTATCCTCTTTTGTACAAACTATATCGCAAGTTCAAACCGCCAATGCGACGCACGTAAGAGAAGTACGAGGCACAGTTTTTCCATCACCTCTCTTCGTCGTGGTTGTTCTCAGAGACGTCACTAAGCAGCAGTAATCTACCCTCATAGTATCTTAGTGGATTCAGCAGCCTACTGCGTTCATTCACGGGGCCTTTTCACGAACGCAACTACCTCCTCCGACTAGGAACTTAAAATAGCAAGCAGAAAATTAACCCAGACTATCTAGAGCGTAGTCACTCAGGTACTCAGATGGTTCGTCACGCAATGGGTTGTGTGACGACTGACAGTCAATAAATATACACCTCTTACTAACCGAGTTCGAGGGCCGTACTGTAAGTTACAGACCGAGTTTTTTCCCCATCGATTTGTGGCCCAAACGCGAAGCGTGCGGGCCATAAATCGAAGGGGAAAAACGAGGATCCGTAACTTACAGGGAAGTAAGTTACTTCTGGGAGTACCCCCCCCCCCTCCCCACTCAATTTTTTTGGGAGTACCCCCCTCCCCGCTCCCGGGCTGAAACCTTTCATCAACCAGCGCTAAACTAACGTCACCCATAATTCCTTTTACGCTTCTGTAGGACAATCTTTCTCGAGACAGCTGCATGTATAACCAGGTGTGAGGTCAAGATGGCTGGATGCCGCAAAATTTATTCTCTGTGTTTCTGAGCCTTAAAAGACAACACCAATTTCCAGCCATATGAAGACATGATTGATCTTGACCGAACAAGCTTGGTCAATAACCAGAATTATTATATGGAAAAAGAACACTATTTCCTCGTGGGGCAAATCTGGCAAGATAGCTCTATCTTGCCAGCTCGGGTAGCCAATCACAGGACCGGATTTGGTTCGTCATTCCCGCGTGAAACATTAGCTAAATTACAGTAATGTTTTAAGTCGTATTAACCGAGTGTGGTCGTTTAAAAGGAAATGAGTAAATGACTTTCAGCAGTAAAAAGAAAGTGACCATAAAAACAAGCAATTTCGTAAGGAGGGAGATCTAACTTTTTTAAACTCTTGACAGAATCCGCTGACAATGGATGTTCAGTTGCTGATATTGCTCCTTCTTGCTTCTTTACATACGGTGGTGCTTTCTCAGCAGGTAATGATTCCAGGATCAAATTTGATATTTCGGTTTGTAGTTATTTCTTGCAGAAGTAACTCGTCTCATATGTCCACTGTAGGCCTGCCCTGCACCAAACGGTCTTCCTGGTGTTCCTGGAACTCCAGGCATACCAGGCCCTCACGGTCGAGACGGCACAAAAGGAGAACGAGGGGAGACTGGTCCCAAGGGAGAAGCTGGTGCCCAGGCTTTTTCAAACTGGAAACAATGTGTTTGGAAAGGGGGTGATGACGGGGATTTTGGATTACTTAAGGTAACACTATTGTGATGTTTTACCCAGTGCTTTGGACGTCCAGTAACGGAAATCCCGCCCTAATTTTTCATCAACATTAAAGCACTTCATATCATACAGTAACAGCTATAGTTATTGCTATTAAAAAAAGCAAGTTGACCATCTGGCGTATTCTTGAAGATGGGTACTATAATCTTAGTTGAAAGTTTACCCGCCTTGTATTGTTCAATGGCAAACATGTTAACCAGAATCATTTTCATGATGGTATTTTTTATATAGACATGAGTGTTTTACTGGAAAATACCCAACTGGTAAAATTCATACGAAACCACATCCGGGACACGGGTGGCGTATTTTCCATATCAATCGATCAATTCACTGATATTGTTTGACTCTTAAACCGTACTTGTTGTATGATGGAAACATCTCCGGATCTTCGGACCTTTTTCGGAAACGTTGGTGTGGCTTTCGAACAATTTTTGGAGAATCTTCGGAAACCTTCCGGAAGTTGTCGGAAATCTTCGGAAAGTCGTCAAAACTTCGTTATCAGCATGCCTATATAATAACCAGAAGAATACATGACTGCTTGTAGATATGGAATATCTCTTCTCGTTTTCAACTTTATATCTCACTCGTTCGCTGCGCTCACTCGTGAGATATCGAAGAGATATTCCATATCTACGCACACCCATGTATTATCTATTCGCCCAAGTTGTATTGTATTTCAAAGAATACAAAAAGGTCGGAAATTGAAATTGTATTGTAAAATTAAGTTCATGTGACGTACGACATCTGAACCAATTTATCAGTTGTCTTCTTGCAGTTGTAACATGTAAATAGATTGATGCGGTTTGCCTTTTTCTGCTCCTTCTTTATCTTACATTTTTCAAAAGACTGTTTTGGATCGTGCTTGGTTGCTGTTTACTATGTTTACGGGAGTTCAGCAGGTGTCAGCGCTGATCGAAATGCACTTTTAATGTAATGATTTATGTTCATGTAAGCCTTGGGAATAAATTGTTATTGCATAAGTGAATTACCAGACTGAAAGATCTTCCTGTAGGAGATCGGATACGTTCTGACACTTATTTACTTGCTTTTCCTTCAACTGTACAGGACTGCATCTTTCAAAAGAAACACAAAGATACTTCCTTACGCGTGTTCTACTCCGGCGCTCTTCGCATCTTGGGCTGCGTTAAGTGTTGCAAGCGTTGGTTCTTTACCTTCAATGGCGCTGAGTGCAGTGGCCCAATGCCAATTGACGGGCTAATTTACATGCACGGAGTAGCTGGCCTGGAGCCCCTTCGTGTACGTCATATTGAAGGGTACTGTCAGAACATTCCTAAGGGAGGGGTGCGTGTGGGGATCAACGTGGGCAACTGCGCAGGTTACGCCAATGCTGACGCACATTCTGGCTGGAACTCAGTGTCCCGGATTGTGATAGCATAAGTTCCCGCTCCTCAGAAATAAAATACTTCATTGCAGAAGTCATTGAAAAGATTAGATAAGGGACAGACTTGAGCACGATTACAATTATCTTTTCCTTGATATATCATATTGTAATCATTTTTTGGTCTGGTTCTATTAAAATCTGATGAAGTACATTTTGGTTGTTGTAGCTCTTTGGGAACTGGAAGGAATAACTGACAGATTAATCGTACCATTATATGGCATAATAATGATGTCACAACGTTTACTGTACTCGCGCGTTTTCTGTCGAGGAAACAGTCGAAGACCATGCTTACATTTGCCAGTTACGTTGGGGATCAATCACGCTCCCAGATTCCACATTGCCAGAAAAAGAACACTCAAGAAACAAATGATTTTAAGCGCTCTTATGCAAATTGCTGTTTAATCAATAAGGCTGAAACTCGTCAGTGTCAGAATTAGTAGCTTTTCGAGACAAACGGCACGTTTCAAGAGCAACCTTGGCTGGCCTCCCAGTTGGATGACCTAATCTGCTAATTTCATCTTAATCTGTTTGTCATTTTCTACCTTATTTGGACCTTATTTCAACTCCAAAAACGTTATCTTTTGGCAAGGGATGCTATTTATCTGGGAGAAAATTTAAAGATCACTGGTCACTAATCACTTCTCAGACGCCAGTTTAGCGTTTGTTCCTGAAGCAGTTCACAGTGTAAGTACGTTTTATTTTTTGCCAGTTACTTTCAGTCTCAGAGTTAACACATTTTTTCTTCAGAGAAGCAGTTTATCAAGTTCCTTTTCAGTCAAAAAGAATCATAACTCCTCTTCACTAACGCCATTGCGAGTCTAGAAGTCTAGGTGGGATTAAGTCCGTAAGTCACCTATGCAGTGTTCCGTCTTCCTCAGTTCTGGAAAAATAACTCGGGCGGGTAACATTATCCTCTTTTGTACAAACTATATCGCAAGTTCAAACCGCCAATGCGACGCACGTAAGAGAAGTACGAGGCACAGTTTTTCCATCACCTCTCTTCGTCGTGGTTGTTCTCAGAGACGTCACTAAGCAGCAGTAATCTACCCTCATAGTATCTTAGTGGATTCAGCAGCCTACTGCGTTCATTCACGGGGCCTTTTCACGAACGCAACTACCTCCTCCGACTAGGAACTTAAAATAGCAAGCAGAAAATTAACCCAGACTATCTAGAGCGTAGTCACTCAGGTACTCAGATGGTTCGTCACGCAATGGGTTGTGTGACGACTGACAGTCAATAAATATACACCTCTTACTAACCGAGTTCGAGGGCCGTACTGTAAGTTACAGACCGAGTTTTTTCCCCATCGATTTGTGGCCCAAACGCGAAGCGTGCGGGCCATAAATCGAAGGGGAAAAACGAGGATCCGTAACTTACAGGGAAGTAAGTTACTTCTGGGAGTACCCCCCCCCCCTCCCCACTCAATTTTTTTGGGAGTACCCCCCTCCCCGCTCCCGGGCTGAAACCTTTCATCAACCAGCGCTAAACTAACGTCACCCATAATTCCTTTTACGCTTCTGTAGGACAATCTTTCTCGAGACAGCTGCATGTATAACCAGGTGTGAGGTCAAGATGGCTGGATGCCGCAAAATTTATTCTCTGTGTTTCTGAGCCTTAAAAGACAACACCAATTTCCAGCCATATGAAGACATGATTGATCTTGACCGAACAAGCTTGGTCAATAACCAGAATTATTATATGGAAAAAGAACACTATTTCCTCGTGGGGCAAATCTGGCAAGATAGCTCTATCTTGCCAGCTCGGGTAGCCAATCACAGGACCGGATTTGGTTCGTCATTCCCGCGTGAAACATTAGCTAAATTACAGTAATGTTTTAAGTCGTATTAACCGAGTGTGGTCGTTTAAAAGGAAATGAGTAAATGACTTTCAGCAGTAAAAAGAAAGTGACCATAAAAACAAGCAATTTCGTAAGGAGGGAGATCTAACTTTTTTAAACTCTTGACAGAATCCGCTGACAATGGATGTTCAGTTGCTGATATTGCTCCTTCTTGCTTCTTTACATACGGTGGTGCTTTCTCAGCAGGTAATGATTCCAGGATCAAATTTGATATTTCGGTTTGTAGTTATTTCTTGCAGAAGTAACTCGTCTCATATGTCCACTGTAGGCCTGCCCTGCACCAAACGGTCTTCCTGGTGTTCCTGGAACTCCAGGCATACCAGGCCCTCACGGTCGAGACGGCACAAAAGGAGAACGAGGGGAGACTGGTCCCAAGGGAGAAGCTGGTGCCCAGGCTTTTTCAAACTGGAAACAATGTGTTTGGAAAGGGGGTGATGACGGGGATTTTGGATTACTTAAGGTAACACTATTGTGATGTTTTACCCAGTGCTTTGGACGTCCAGTAACGGAAATCCCGCCCTAATTTTTCATCAACATTAAAGCACTTCATATCATACAGTAACAGCTATAGTTATTGCTATTAAAAAAAGCAAGTTGACCATCTGGCGTATTCTTGAAGATGGGTACTATAATCTTAGTTGAAAGTTTACCCGCCTTGTATTGTTCAATGGCAAACATGTTAACCAGAATCATTTTCATGATGGTATTTTTTATATAGACATGAGTGTTTTACTGGAAAATACCCAACTGGTAAAATTCATACGAAACCACATCCGGGACACGGGTGGCGTATTTTCCATATCAATCGATCAATTCACTGATATTGTTTGACTCTTAAACCGTACTTGTTGTATGATGGAAACATCTCCGGATCTTCGGACCTTTTTCGGAAACGTTGGTGTGGCTTTCGAACAATTTTTGGAGAATCTTCGGAAACCTTCCGGAAGTTGTCGGAAATCTTCGGAAAGTCGTCAAAACTTCGTTATCAGCATGCCTATATAATAACCAGAAGAATACATGACTGCTTGTAGATATGGAATATCTCTTCTCGTTTTCAACTTTATATCTCACTCGTTCGCTGCGCTCACTCGTGAGATATCGAAGAGATATTCCATATCTACGCACACCCATGTATTATCTATTCGCCCAAGTTGTATTGTATTTCAAAGAATACAAAAAGGTCGGAAATTGAAATTGTATTGTAAAATTAAGTTCATGTGACGTACGACATCTGAACCAATTTATCAGTTGTCTTCTTGCAGTTGTAACATGTAAATAGATTGATGCGGTTTGCCTTTTTCTGCTCCTTCTTTATCTTACATTTTTCAAAAGACTGTTTTGGATCGTGCTTGGTTGCTGTTTACTATGTTTACGGGAGTTCAGCAGGTGTCAGCGCTGATCGAAATGCACTTTTAATGTAATGATTTATGTTCATGTAAGCCTTGGGAATAAATTGTTATTGCATAAGTGAATTACCAGACTGAAAGATCTTCCTGTAGGAGATCGGATACGTTCTGACACTTATTTACTTGCTTTTCCTTCAACTGTACAGGACTGCATCTTTCAAAAGAAACACAAAGATACTTCCTTACGCGTGTTCTACTCCGGCGCTCTTCGCATCTTGGGCTGCGTTAAGTGTTGCAAGCGTTGGTTCTTTACCTTCAATGGCGCTGAGTGCAGTGGCCCAATGCCAATTGACGGGCTAATTTACATACACGGAGTAGCTGGCCTGGACCCCCTTCGTGTACGCCATATTGAAGGGTACTGTCAGAACATTCCTAAGGGAGGGGTGCGTGTGGGGATCAACGTGGGCAACTGCGCAGGTTACGGCAATGCTGACGCACATTCTGGCTGGAACTCAGTGTCCCGGATTGTGATAGAAGAAGTTCCCGCTCCTCAGAAATAAAATACTTCATTGCAGAAGTCATTGAAAAGATTAGATGACAAGACAGACTTGAACACGATTACATTTATCTTTTCCTTGATATATCATATTGTAATCATTTTTTGGTCTGGTTCTATTAAAATCTGATGAAGTACATTTTGGTTGTTGTAGCTCTTTGGGAACTGGAAGGAATAACTAACAGATTAATCGTACCCTTATATGGCATAATAATGATGTCCCAGCGTTTACTGTACTCGCTCGTTTTCTGTCGAGGAAACAGTCGAAGACCATGCTTACATTTGCCAGTTACGTTGGGGATCAATCACGCTCCTAGATTCGCCTGTCCTGGGGCCTTGGTGTCAGAAAAAGATCACTCAAGAAACAAATGATTTTAAGCGCTCTTATGCAAATTGCTGTTTAATCAATAAGGCTGAAACTCGTCAGTGTCAGAATTAGTAGCTTTTCGAGACAAACGGCACGTTTCAAGAGCAACCTTGGCTGGCCTCCCAGTTGGATGACCTAATCTGCTAATTTCATCTTAATCTGTTTTGTCATTTTCTTCCTTATTTGGACCTTATTTCAACTCCAAAATATTATCTTTTGGAAAGGGATGCTATTTATCTGGGAGAAAATTTAAAGATCACTGGTCACTGATCACTTCTCAGGCGCCAGGTTAGCGTTTGTTCCTGAAGCAGTTCACAATGTAAGTACGTTTTATTTTTTTGCCAGTTACTTTCAGTCTCAGAGTTAACACATTTTTTCTTCAGAGAAGCAGTTTATCAAGTTCCTTTTCAGTCAAAAAGAATCATAATTCCTCTTCACTAACGCCCTTTCGAGTCTAGAAGTCTAGGTAGGATTAAGGCGGGGGTCCACCTGAAAGCCGTATTTTGGCTTGGTATTATGTTTTTAATGCAAATATCTCGTTTACGTTTCAAGCAATCAAGAATATCTTCGCTCATTACACACATCTATGTTTGGCGCCGTTTTGTCAATTTTTTGGTGATTTTTAGGTTTATTTGGAGATAAATAGTTTTTCTCAAAGGATTAGTAAAATTTATGGAAATAGGAAATTTGGAAGATTTGGTGTTGTTTTAAAATTAGAGTTTGAAGTTAAAAATTGGTAGATATACACCAAACAGTTTCCTAACAACCTGGGCCGGGTTGTTCAAAGCCCGATTAAGCTAACTCAGGGTTAGCGAGAATTTTGATTTCAGTTTTGCAACTTTTCGGAGAGGTTTTCTGTTTATATTGTTTGGCCTTCTCTTTTGAATTTGAATAATCTCAAACTAGGCAAAAAATAGGAAGCGAAAAACATGTTTATACAAGGAAAATCAATGCTTCGGTTAACTTTTAATCCTGGGTTAGCGTTAACCGGCTTTCGAACAACCCGGCCCTGGGTGCCATTGTGGGGTCGGGCAACTGTCTGGTGGTATTCCATAACCTTTTTTCCCCCTTTCAATCTCTCTTTAAACTTCCTCAAATTTCACGTAAATTCAGGTGTACCCCTGCCTTAAGTCCGTCAGTCACCTATGCAGTGTTCCGTCTTCCTTAGTTCTGGAAAAATAACTCGGGCGGTTAACATTATCCTCTTTTGTACAAACTATATCGCAAGTTCAAACCGCCAATGCCATGCACGTAAGAGAAGTACGAGGCACAGTTTTTCCACCACCTCTCTTCGTCGTGGTTGTTCTCAGAGACGTCACTAAGCAACAGTAATCTATCCTCATAGTATCTTAGTGGATCCAGCAGCCTACTGCGTTCATTCACGGGGCCTTTTCACGAACGCAACTACCTCCTCCGACTAGGAACTTAAAAATAGCAAGCAGAAAATTAACCCAGACTATCTAGAGCGTAGTCACTCAGGTACTCAGATGGTTCGTCACGCAATGGGTTGTGTGACGACTGACAGTCAATAAATATATACCTCTTACTAACGTTCGAGGGCCGTACTGTAAGTTACGGACCGAGTTTTTTCCCCATCGATTTGTGGCCCAAACGCGAAGCGTGCGGGCCATAAATCGAAGGGGAAAAACGAGGATCCGTAACTTACAGTACGGACCGAGAAAACGAGGTTGGTAAGATATTTAGTATATCTCTACTGTGTGTCTGACGCGTTCGGGAACGATTTCTATTCACGCGGAACGGCTTCAAATTTATGACGCACCTCGAAAGCAAAACGAGTCAATTTGAAAAATCGTTAATTGCTCTTAAGTCGTTAACAGGTTTAATACACAATTTCAGAAGTAAAAGAAATTTTTAAACTTTTACTTGCTAGAAAAGTTGAGAACGCTTGGCGATAAATCAAGAAACATTTTGGCAACAAAAGCAGCTTCAAATTTTAGCGGGCCGTACAGTAGAATACGGCCCGCTAAATTGACCAATCACAGCGCGCGTACTAACTGAGAGATATAATAAAGCCATTTGAAGACAGGGTCAAGAAGAAACGCGAGGGTACTAGCTTATATGGGCTATTTAAGAATTATTCCATGAGCGCGCGTTGGATATGAGATGATAGATAGCCAACGAGGCGCGTAGCGCCGAGTTGGCTATAATCATCTCATATCCAACAAGCGCGAGTGGAATAATTGTTTTATTAAAAACGCCTCCCAAAAATAGAAAACTAGGCTACAATAAAAACAAAAAGGCCCAAAAAATTACGCATAAACTCGCCATCTTTGTAGATCATGGTATAATGGCTCATATACCATGATGGCTAAGCCAATGAAAACTCTCGAATTGCATTATCCAATGATCCAGTTTTTAATAAATGCGTATGTGCGGCCCCAAAGGGTGTGGTTTTTCAGCCGTTTTGGTCATAAATGGGTATCGATTTTGGCCATTTTGGTTATAAATAGGGAGTGGTTTTTGTACTCCAGTTTCCAGTCTTGAATTGGGTATGTTTTTGAGGAAAAGCTTTTTCACAAATTATGTTTACGGCAATTTAACATCTTTAACATCGTCTTATTCAAGGTCAGGTCATAAGTAGGGTGGGGAAAATCACATATTTTGATCATAAATAGAGTAAGGGTTTTGGGAAGCGGGCCGCGCACCCCACTCAATTTTTCTGGGAGTACCCCCCCCCCTCCCCCCTCCCGGGCTGAAACCTTTCATCAACCAGCGGTAAACTAACGTCACCCATAATGCCTTTTACGCTTCTGTAGGACAATCTTTCTCGAGACAGCTGCATGTATAACCAGGTGTGAGGTCAAGATGGCTGGATGCCGCAAAATTTATTCTATGTGTTTCCGAGCCTTAAAAGACAACACCAATTTCCAGCTAAATGAAGACATGATTGATCTTGACCGAACAAGCTTGGTCAATAACCAGAATAATTATATGGAAAAAGAACACTATTTCCTCGTGGGGCAAATCTGGCAAGATAGCTCTATCTTGCCAGCTCGGGTAGCCAATCACAGGACCGGATTTGTTTTGTCATTCCCGCGTGAAACGTTAGCTTAATTACAGTAGTGCTTTAAGTCGTATTAACCGAGTGCTGTCGTTTAAAAGGAAATGAGTAAATGACTTTCAGCAGTAAAAAGAAAGTGACCATAAAAACAAGCAATTTCGTAAGGAGGGAGATCTAACTTTTTTAAACTCTTGACAGAATCCGCTGACAATGGATGTTCAGTTGCTGATATTGCTCCTTCTTGCTTCTTTACATACGGTGATGCTTTCTCAGCAGGTAATGAATCCAGGGTCAAATTTGATATTTCGGTTTGTAGTTTTTTCTTGCAACAGTAACTCGTCTCATATGTCCACTGTAGGCCTGCCCTGCACCAAACGGTCTTCCTGGTGTTCCTGGAACCCCAGGCATACCAGGCCCTCACGGTCGAGACGGCACAAAAGGAGAACGAGGGGAGACTGGTCCCAGGGGAGTGCCGGGCTCCAAGGGAGAAGCTGGTGCCCAGGCTTTTTCAAACTGGAAACAATGTGTTTGGAAAGGGGGTGATGACCGGGATTAAATTTAAACAGGAAGACTAATACCAAATAAGGAAAGTAATGACAATGAAAATAAACAGACCTAGTTAAGTCTGCTAGGAAAAATATAAATGGCTAGTAGAGAAGAAGTTTCTCACTGCCAATATTTTCATTAAGCGCTGGTTTTAAATCACGAATGAGCAAGGCTTCCTTAATTTTACAATGAATATCGGACTGTCCAGTGGCTAAAATGTCAAAGTGATCCCATTTTATCCTGTGGCCTGTTTGGGTCATATGATCCGCAATGGCAGAAGAATGGCTGTTATTCGTCAGCGCTTTAAAATGTTCCGTTTTCCTGTCATGTAATCGACGCTTTGTTTTCCCAATATAGTAATCATTACAATCCCAGCAGCTAGCCTTATAAACTACTTTAGACTTAAGGGAGCGGTTGAGTTTGTCTTTATAGGGGAAAAAAGACTGAATTCGGCGAGTGTTTCCGAAAATAATCTTAAGATTAAAACAACCATAGAACTTGTAGATACATGATTTGAGCTGTTGAGTGACAATTTTACTTTGAACACCTAGATAGGGTAAAACAATGAAAATTTCTTTTTTGGGCACTGTAATGATATCCTTAGGTTTGTTTTGGTGTTTATTGACACGAGACACGAGTGTTTTACTGGAAAATACCCAACTGGTAAAATTCATACGAAACCACATCGGGGACACGGGTGGCGTATTTTCCATATCAATCGATCAATTCACTGATATTATGTTTGACTCTTAAACCGTACTTGGTGTATGATGGAAACATCTCCAGATCTTCCTTGAAAGTCTTCGGCAATCTTCGGACCTTTTTCGGAAACGTTCGTGTGGCTTTCGGACAATTTTTGGAGAATCTTCGGAAGCCTTCCGGAAGTTGTCGGAAATGTTCGGAAAATCGTCAAACCTTCGTTATCAGCATGTCTATGTACATGTAATAAACAGAATAATACATGATTGCTTGTAGATATGGAATATCTCTTCTCGTTTTCAACTTTATATCTCACGAACGAGTGAGCTGCGCTCACTCGTGAAATATCGAATTGAACACTCAAAGAGATATTCCACATCTACGCACACCCATGTATTATCTATTTGCCCAAGTTGTGTTGTATTTCAAGGTTTTCAAAAAGGTCGGAAATTGAAATTGTATTGTAAAATTAAGTTCATGTGACGTACGACATCTGAACCAATTTATCAGTTGTCTTCTTGGAGTTGTTACATGCAAGTACATTGATGCGGTTTGCCTTTTTCTGCTCCTTCTTTATCTTACATTTTTCAAAAGACTGTTTTGGATCGTGCTTGGTTGCTGTTTACTATGTTTACGGGAGTTCAGCAGGTGTCAGCGCTGATCGAAATGCACTTTTAATGTAATGATTTATGTTCATGTAAGCCTTGGGAATAAATTGTTATTGCATAAGTGAATTACCAGACTGAAAGATCTTCCTGTAGGAGATCGGATACGTTCTGACACTTATTTACTTGCTTTTCCTTCAACTGTACAGGACTGTATCTTTCAAAAGAAACACAAAGATACTTCCTTACGCGTGTTCTACTCCGGCGCTCTTCGCATCATGTTCTGCGTTAAGTGTTGCAAGCGTTGGTTCTTTACCTTCAATAGCGCTGAGTGCAGTGGCCCAATGCCAATTGACGGGCTAATTTACATGCACGGAGTAACTGGCCTGGAGCCCCTTCGTGTACGCCATATTGAAGGGTACTGTCAGAACATTCCTAAGGGAGGGGTGCGTGTGGGGATCAACGTGGGCAACTGCGCAGGTTACGGTAATGCTGACGCACATTCTGGCTGGAACTCAGTGTCCCGGATTGTGATAGAAGAAGTTCCCGCTCCTCAGAAATAAAATACTTCATTGCAGAAGTCATTGAAAAGATTAGATGACAAGGCAGACTTAAACACGATGACAATTATCTTTTCCTTGATATATCATATTGTAATCATTTTTTGGTCTGGTTCTATTAAAATCTGATGAAGTACATTTTGGTTGTTGTAGCTCTTTGGGAACTGGAAGGAATAACTAACAGATTAATCGTACCCTTATATGGCATAATAATGATGTCACAGCGTTTACTGTACTCGCGCGTTTTCTGTCGAGGAAACAGTCGAAGACCATGCTTAAATTTGCCAGTTACCTTGCCCATATTGAAGGAAACTGTGGGATCAAGGTGGAAATGTGTCTTGGTTACAACATTGCACGACGCCCCTTCTAGCTGGAACACACGTGCCCAATCCACAGCAATAAATGATTTCCTAAAAGGAGTTATTGACAAGGCCAAGCGATGGAACCCACTATCCACGATGGCAAACTTATCTCTTTTGTCTTTGTAATTCATCTTTTTTTAATCGTTGGTTTCCCCCCGACTGATACCTAATAAATCTGAAAAAAGTATATTTTGTTTGTTGTGCATCTTCGGGGAAAAGGGTGAGTAATGCAATAACGCACTGTGAAACTAGTTGATGTATTCCTGAACCGAACCGAGAAACACTGAGAACTAGACAGCCTATTATTTTGGCGAGTAAAGACTGAACTGTAGTTGGAAAAAATAACAATAAATGTATACATGATATTTATTATGTAATATATATCAGAGAAAGAAAATTAAACATCTAGTCTGTCACGTCAGTATGGTACATTAAACATGCGTTTTCTTGACAGATAAAGTCTTTATTGTGACATGACTTTCACAAGTGGAAAGAGGAATTTAACAGGGATGCATACAGGACATCTCATCTAAATCTAATTAATTCTTGAGTGGCGAACTTTCGAAGACTGTTAAACTCAACATCCAAGTGCTTTCTCCAAAAACGGCGGTCTCGGCCCCAGACCTCTGCAGGATAGCACGGACTATCGATGCCATGAAACACTCGCGCAACGGCACGACCGGTGAACGAGTGATCGTGATGAACCCCAAGCAAAGCTCTGATATCACGTGCCACACTGTCCCAATTCACGTGATCATCGCGTGTGATACTCGAAGGGATGCCTCTAACACCTTTTCTTGCCTTTGCCAGAGCTGCAAGCTCCTCCTTTGTCTTGTCGTTGCTATCTTCAAAATAGCTCCGCACGAGCTGCTTAAGCTGCTTATCTGCCTCCTCATCCACAGCGTCGGCGCACTGCCAAAATTCCGAGCACGACACGCTTTTGAGCGAATCATACACAAACTGAAGCTGTTGCAGCTGGCTCCGCTCTTCGGCTAGGATGCGATCCTCGAGAAAATCGCAAACGCTGTCTCGCTCCGAGTCCGAAAGGTCTCCAGGCGCGCGATGGTGCAAGGACAAATCCGAGAACTCCACTAAGATCCCGGATTGACCCATGTTAGACAGAGAATTGTCAAGTGCTAATGAGGTGTTCCACTGAAGTGCTCTCAGCTCACGGCACACAGGTGCCAGGTCCCAACCCATCTTGTCCGCTAACTCAACCACTGGGAAGGTTAGCGCATTGGACTTTTTAAAACCAGCCGCCGTTGTAGTGTTGAGCGAGACCGCAGCCGCTACAGGTGGAATCCTCTGCGCAACAGCTCTCAACTGAGGATATCCTCCGTAGAACTTCACCGTGCAAGTTGACTTCACTGGCTGTAGCACCTCTACCCAGCGGCGAGGATGAAGCTCGAGGTAACACAACAGAGTGGAGATGCTCTCCTCCCGGAGGTCAAGCTCCTGGACAATACTATCAGTTATCATGGCAACCTCGTGACCGCCACAAACACGAAGAGAATTTTCCTGAGTAGATTGTTGATTTTGTTGTTCTTGATCAGCGTGCTCTGTCGAGTCCGACTTTAATTCATCAAACACAGTGTTAGCGTCTGTAGGAGATTCGTTAAAAGATTCAGAGTCCAAAGAGTTCGATACTTCGGAGTTGTTATTTTCTAGAAGATCAGTACACACAACGTCAGCTTTCGGAGTTGAATCAAAACGTTCTGTTTCTTCTGTAGTTACTTTGTGGTCTCTAAGCTCTTGTACCCGAGCGTCAACTTCTTTCTGGTGCTGCACTTCAACCGCTTGTAGCACTGCCTCCAGATTAGAGTCCAGCGCATCACCACACGCCTCTTCCAAGTCCAACAGTTCATTCTCGTTACGTCGGTTAGCACTTCTTAGTTGTTCATGAAGTTTCTTACATTCACAACGTGGAAATGTTCGCTTGACCAGCTTCTTAATAGCGGACCGATCCACAGTGTTAGCGTAAACGTGACGGCGGAGTTCACACATATCTTTGCCCTGCAAATTAATGAACATGGTAAATGTTTTTTAAACCGCTAAAACTCCGACAAGAAGCGCTGGTCATATTTTCGCTTTTAAGTACTTTTGGTGGTTTTATTTTCGGAAGGTGTTGCAGTCTAAAGGAATGTCAGGTTACTACTGCATTGTGTCAATAATTACATCTTGTACCTTTGCAATTGTACACAACACTGCATAGCAAGGGTCAAACGAAGCAAAGCAAGTTGTATCATCATCAGACGTACGTAAAAAGTCTCCGAGAGTCTATTTCATTGACATAAAATACAAAACAGTGAAGTATGGGGTTTTATTACGCGAGAACATTTTATATAAAGCAAATGATAATGAGCTTATATTCTGAAAGGCGTTGTGTTCTCTTACCTCGGGATCCAGAAACACGTGACAGTGTGAGGGACGCCCGTCCCGTCCCGCTCGACCAATCTCCTGAACATAGCTTTCAAAACTGCGTGGTAAGTTGTAATGGATTATAGCTCGTACATCTGATTTGTCCAGACCCATACCAAATGCCACAGTCGCCACCACAATACGCAGCTGACCGGTCATGAAACGCTTCTGAACACGGCGTCTCTGTGCAGCGGTCAGGCCGGCGTGGTAGCACTCGGCATCCCATTTAGGAACGGCTGCCTTAGATGACTTCTTGCCTTTACTGAGGAAAGAAAATGACCGCTTGTTACAGAGATATATACTGATAAGTAACCAAGTACTATAGGAAAGTGCTGCTCCGTAGCATTGCTAGGGTTTCATTGACATATTTTTAAATGACCAGCCCCGCTAGAGGACAGATAAACCAAATCCGGCACTGTGATTGGCTATGCGAGCGGCTCCATCTTGCCTGCTCTGGATTACCCGCTGTGTTTGAAGGAGGGCGGCAAAAATATGCGCTTCTCATGTCAACGCAATTTTATTCTTTTTGCTATTTAGTTTTTTTTCTATCTATGGTATTCTTAACTTTGTGAATTAAGTTCATTCTCTTTCTTAGTCTTTATTTGTCAGGGCTCTCACTAATAGCAGATCTTATATGTATATATGCCCTGATGGGACTACCCTGTTTAAATAAAGATGTTCACTTCACACGTATGAAGGCAGTTTATGAATACACTCCTTTACGTCCATAGCAGTTGAGGTCTGGTCACAGTCACAGATTTGTTTATATCGTTGGATAAATAGCTCTATTAAAACTGATCTAGGTCCTTTTAATTGCACAGTACACCTAATTCTGCTATGCATTTGGAATTGTCTCAGGGATAACAATTCTGTCGCCCTGTCGGCTACCGTATTCGTTAAGAGTGGACGGCTCGGATTGTAAAATTTGGGAATTTCTGGCAACGAGTCAGCTGATAATTCTTCTCTTCAAGACCAGAATAAACAGCAGATACGTTTTTCGTAATACGCTTCCCTGTGAAGTATTCCGATCGCCTAGTCGCAACCTCCCCACTAAAAGTTCCCGACTTCCAGTTCCTGAGGGTTTTTGGGATCTCTCCGACTGTCATTGTCGTGCAATTTCTTTAGGTTCTTTTTTGGAATCTGTTTTATATTATCCAAGGCAGCAGTGTTTGCTTTGTAACATTATTAAAGCTAATCAAAAACCTAGACCACCGATCTTTCCTTTTTTGCCTGAATTTCTGGCCTAGAATACTAGAATACAACGCGCTCAAACAAAGCTTTCCACCGGACTGTAATTCTTGTCTGAGTCATATGGGGGGGGGGGGGAGGGGGAGGGGGTCCTCTGGTGATGTAATCTATTTTCCGAAACTGTGCCCGACGCTGTTGTGTTCTTTACGCCTGAAGACATGGACTACATGTTGGTTCATGAAAAAGAACTTGATCAATATTCAGCTATTTTGACCCAATGTTTGCTCAGTAACCCATACAGCTTGGTTGCTGGCAAGAGGAAGAAGCTTCTTTGAAACTGTCTGTACTAGTGTCAGTGGATGTTGAGAGAGTTCTCACCCTTTAGTTTTCTTTTTCTTTTTCCCAGTCTCCTCCTCCTCCTCCTCCTCTTCCTCTCTCGGCTCATCCTGACCGTTCCAGCCAGACGTGAGCCTGGTGCTCTGCAAACATGTACGTAAGGTTGAGGCCAACTTCTCGGTCTGCTCTCGTCTGGTGCAGTAGATTATAATTGAATCACACTGTGAGAATCGACGGCCTTGAAGCAACTGTAACAATGCCTGTTGAAAAACAAAAGAAGTGTCCATTTACATTGTACAGCCACTCACTAAAATGCTTCTTGATTTTCTGTCTCCCGAGAAGTGGTATTGGTTTGCAAATATGAATTAATTAACCATCTCTCGTTCCTTGCCACATGACAACAGACCATCGAGAAAACGTTACCAACGTTTAGTATAATTACGCAGGTGATCCTTGAACAAGAATGACGCTCTCATTGAACGAGAATGGCGTCATTTTCCGCTATATTCACCTCCGACTAATTTTCAAAATGGCTGCCTCGCGCTTTGACGATGTCTCTGAAGAAGAAATAAATATAATGAAAGAAAACTGCTACTCCGAGAAACACCAAATATGCCACAAAGTTCGGAGTGACACTTTTCAAAGGTTAGCTGTGAAAACTGTGCTAAATATAACGAAAAAACCTTTTAAGGTCTTTTATGTCAATATGCAAAAGTAAATCGAAACAACTATTAAATTTTCGCAACACTTTATTTAGTTACTTCATATATCTAACAGAATGGTTTCAACAACAAACCACTGACTTGAATCAATTTTAGCCTCCCTTTTGGCTTTTTCTTAGAGGCAGAACGTTTTAAAACGTGCGAAAAACAATTGCTGTTTTGACCATGTGATGTATTAAACCATGTGATCTGTGCACGTAGTTGTTCATTAACGCGTGACAATGACAAATAAAATTTAACGTTTTTCAGTCGATCCTTTGTTTCACCTGAGCATAGTTAATCGATTAACTATGACCTCAGTAATTAAACTGTATATTCTTAATGTATGGTACCGAGGGAAACAGTTATGTTTACCAGAGAGTCCTGATGTTTCCCGAGACGAATTAGTTATATATTTAGACTTTCCCTTAACAATCATATTGCAAAAACAAACAAAGACGGCGCGCGGGCAACAACTGCGAAATTGTCTCCTGGTCGGGACACATTCGAATTTGATCAGGGGCACGTTAATCAAGAATCAACCAATCACAGTGCTCGTTTTGTTGGGTGAAAGGTATATAACAAAAACAATTATTCGCCTCAGGCACGTGAATATTGGTGAATATTCCCATCGACTTCATCTCGGGGAATATTCACCAATATTCGCTCTGCCTTCGGCGAATAATTGTTAATTATGATACTTTCATCTTTGATACAAATTGTTTTCACTCACGTGGTCAGCAGCCATGCAAATTTATTGGAATGAAAGAAAGTGTTAAGAAAGAAAAGAGTTAAACTCCAACAGGATTGGTTTGGGACTCCAGCATGGCCGCCGTGTCATTGTTTTCGGGACACCAATATGGCTGCCGTGACGTCAAGTGAAGACACTCTATTCGTAACTTTTACACTGTTTCTTTAACAACAGTGCATTTTTCCATGGTTATCAAACTTTTGGTCACAAATCAAGAAGTTCAACTACCCTTTTTTAAGTAATCACTCACTAACATAAAAGAACTTTTGGGCCTTTCACGTTTCTTAACAATGAAAAAGTTGTAAAAAACTGTGAAAAGGTTGTACCTGCGTCCTTTCACTGTCACATGACACAGACAGATACAAGTTGGGTGGTACAGCTCCGCCTCGGATCACAGCGCCGGGATCGTTTGCAATACCGAGATGCTCAGCGACCGAAGTGGCTGTCGCTCGTGTGGCCGTAGCCGTCAATCCCAGGAAACAACGCACACCGAACTTTTCACGAAGAACCTACAAAAATCAACGAAAAAAGTGCTATGGAGTTACCAGGTTAAGGTGATACAATGATTTCCTTGCAGTTTGGACCGTGATCATCATGAAAAATCTGACACAGGTAAAGATTTAGTAGCGAGATAAAGATGTTTTTAATCTCTCTGGCTTATTTTTACAAAAAGGTTGAGTAACTAATGTCTGTTGAAGAAGGTCCAATTTGCAATCATTCAAATAGAAGTCAACAAGCAGTAGTTTCACGTGGCGCTGCCTGTTCTACGATAATGTCGGAGTGAAAAAGTTACAATAGCAACGTTCTTCAATCTCAAACTTGCATGCCCTTGGGAGTAAAAAGAACCATCCCGACAAAAACAACAAGAGTACTTGTAACTAGTAAAGAAACATTGTCGAAGATACATTAACCGAAGCAAATCAAAGATCTATCACATAACGTTTCACCTCTTGCTCAGACAAAACGTGATTTGTACTCCGTAAGTCCCCTTAATCAGATGCCATTTTCGGACGGTATAGGGACCGAAAACTGCTCTTACGATCCATACAAACCGCGACGATCGACAAACCTTTTTCGCCCTCTTGAAGACGTGAGTCCCCTTGAGATGTAATTTTACAATCGCATATGGACTGAAAACAATCTTTTACGGCCTATAAAACTCTGAATCGTACCAGTTTATGTATATCAGACATGACTGTGTAGAACTACCAGTTTACATATCTCAACACTTTTTCAAGAATGAAGCCTGGCAATATTGACGGCATGGACACTGGTCACTGTAACCTACCTTACAAACCCTGAGGTAGGAAGGCCGAAAATTGTGCGACCACTCTGACACACAGTGAGCTTCATCTATGCAAGCGAATGCAATCTGAGGCAGCTGCGAAACAGAAGGCAGGCAACCATTTCCAGAGCTCCCTCCCACTAGGGCCTCAGGTGAGAGGAGCAGAACAGACACCTTCCCAGAACACAGGTCCTCTACGACCTTCTGACGCTGGGCCTTTGTGAGGTTTGTGTGAAGGCAGGCTCCTTTCAATCCATGAGGAAGACCAGTAACCTGAACAAAGGATGCTACTGTAAGTAGTGCTTCAGTGACAGTCAATAGGCACTTTTATTGAACGAGTAAGTTTGTTTAGCTGGTCGATGACAAAAACCAACCAATCAGACTGCTCTATTGCTTGTCCAACATTGTCCAATTGTTACGTGGCTTGTGTTTGTAGCCGATATAACGCGTGCTCTGATTGGCTAATTCTAGTGCATTATTCTCCCGTAATGCCCACGGGCCCATTACGGGCCTGTAAAAACAAAGCGAAAGGTACAATGTAATTAAAAAGAAAATTGGTTTTGTTTTCCGATTGTGGCGGCTGAAAACGACGAGTGACCACGATCACTGTAAGAGTGAATTCTATTACCTCAACGAGCTACAATTTCAGAAGAGCAGCGCATTCAATCGAGTTGGTGCAGACAGGACGAAGGAAACAGCTTTTAATAAGCCATATAATAAACTACTTATTAACCTGAATCGTTCGGTCGGGAAAATATCAAACCTCGTATTGACCTTGCCATCGCTCGGTCAATCCCGTGAAGACACCACGCTCAGTTAATAAGTAGTTAGCATTGGACCGGGCACTTCCCTGAATGATTTTGCATAACTATTCCAACAAATTTTCTTTTAGTTTTATGGCTCAATCACTAGGAGAAATAACTTTAAAATTTTAAATAACAAAAAATCTCTTTCTTTTTCTTTTTCGGACACGAGTAAATGCAAAGTTTGCCTTTAATCAGAAATGAGTACATGCACAGGCGAGTCTTTCTAGTCCATGGTGTTGAATTTTTTTCTGAACATTCTGAGTCGTGTAATTAATCTCAAGCCTAGTGAGGGCGCGGTGGCCTCATGGTTAGTGCGCTCGACTCCGGAGCGAGCGCTCCGGGTTCGAGCCCTGGCCGGGGACATTGTGTTGTGTTCTTAGGCAAGACACTTCACTCTCACAGTGCCTCTCTCCACCCAGGTGTATAAATGGGTACCGGCGAATTTAATGCTGGGGGTAACCCTGCGATGGACTAGCATCCCATCCAGGGGGGAGTAGAAATACTCCTAGTCGCTTCATGCTACGGAAACCGGGATAAGCTCCGGCCTGATGAGCCACTAGGCTCGTATGCAGACTTTACTTTTTTTTTACTTTACTAGTAATACATCTCATGCATATTTAATACTCGAAGGCGAGTTATTTAGCATATTGATGTGATACCTGATCTTCCATGAGGGACACAAGAGGTGAAATAACCAATGCTAAACATGGCGACCTTTGTGCATAGAGGAAAGCTGGAAGCTGATAGCACAGAGATTTCCCAGCTCCAGTTGAGAGCACCACAAGTGACGACAAACCTACAGTCAAAATATGCATAACAACTAAATGCCATAATTTCTAGTCAACAATTTCTTTAACATCAGTGGCTTTCACACCTTCACAAAAGACATCATAGCTGACTATGTACATGTACTTTGTAATCTGGGCCTTACGTTTTGCACTGAATACATAATCCTGGCCATTTGGGTCATTACAATATTATATATCTGGTCTACAAATTGTCTCTGACTGTGTTTGGAACACAGCAGACTTGCTACAAGACCACCTTTGGCTTTTACTTTTAGTCAAGTTACTAGTCCATGGAGATCACCAACAGGGCGTATCTGAGTTCCTGAAACCAGAGACGTGTTGAAGTGTTACAACCCAACTAGCCAGCAGAACAGGTGGTTTAGTCACACCCCATAATGGAATATCATGCTTTGTGCTCTCTCCCCAATAAACTGCCTGCTCTGCAGCCAAGTACTCCCCCCCCAGATGGGAATAGTCATGTTGCCTTAATAGTCTGCTAGGAAGGTTTAGACTGCTGGGGGAAGAGAAGGGCTGTAAGAGTGAAGCAACACAGCACACTGTCCCAGGTTAGTGTTCCTCCCCTGACTGCTTGATCCAGATACCCGCACACTAACCATTACCCACACAGCACAGCACCTTCCAAATCTAGAAAGCTCTACACGTACCACAAAGGATTCTCATCACAGCTTCCTGCTGCCCTGGTCGGAATGATGAAAATCCTAACTTCTCTAGAGAAGACAACACTTTTTTTGTAATGTCTGAAATACAATGTAAGGAAAAAACATTATGTTCTCATTACTTCTCATTGTTTTTTTAATGCTATACAACAAAATAATAACAATAAGGGTATTGTGCTTTCCCATTATTTTACAACACAAGGACTGGATAAAATTTTATGTTTTGGTTTGGACGTACATGCAGGTGAGTTAGCCCTTCGTGATGCATTTAGTAATGTAGATATTGCTTCAAGCTTAGCCTTTCACATTCTTAACTCTACCACTTTACCAGCAACAGTGTACATGAACTTTCCCCCTCAAATGTTGATACAAGTAGCTCCTTTGAAGTATCTCAGGAAATATCACAATTCTTGGGATTAGTAAGTGTCTAGTACTACAGATTCAACTCCTCCGATGTACATGTATCAAGACAAGAACATGATATAAGACAACTGTAACTGTTGTTATTTGCTAAAGTTTGTGAATTAATTGTATCTGTACACTGGAACATACATGTACACTACATTATTTTTCATTAATTTTGTTCTATTCCTTGGAAGGGTATAGTGGTCAGAATTACTGGGATAGTTAGATAGGCTTAATCGTTGTCTTGTTCCTCCTAAAAACAACAATGTCTGTTGATTTTCATTCACTTTCCTGTTACTTACCAACGGCCTTCCCGTTCTCTGGCTGGTACAAAGGCTCCACTGCAGGGGGAGGGCTGGGTGGTGTGTACACAGGCCTTGGAAGCTGGTGCGGTAGAATCACAAGTTCTTCATTTTGTGAGGAGTCATCCTGTTGCACTCCAGCAGCCATCAATGCGGCTTCCTCTAACGTAGGAAGTGGTTCAAACTCCTCCATCTCAACATCATCTGCTTCTTGTTCACTTTAGTTACAGACAAAGACCATGTTACTGAATGATTTAAGGAGCAAGGTCAAGCAATTTTAGGGTGCAAAGAAAACAAATTCGCGGGCTATACCATTTGGGGCTGTTTGGACAAGCCCTCACTATAATTTACTAGCCTGAAAATTATTCTCACCAACCCACAAAAAGTACTTGTGTAATTTGCTATCTGACAGGAATTTCTTCACAAACTGAATTTTTTAGAAATTTCAGCACTGACCATCTGGTCATGGAATTTACTGAAATAGAAGAACCCAAAACAAAGACACAAAAACCACAAGGGGCATGGATGAACAAAGCCAGAGAAGATTAAAATGGATTACACAAGGGAAAACTTGAAAAATGCTGTTCCCATTTCAATTAACTGGACACACATGTACTCCATTAAATGGGATATATCTTGGTACAAGTTGAAATTGAATATTTCAACAGGCAGCATATTTTCTTTAACAACAACACATTGAAATCTGACCCTCTACCGTGTATTGGAGTAGAGGCACAGGGGCCTCATGGTTAGAGCACTGGCCTCCCTATCGAGCAGTCTGGGTTTGAGTCCTGGCCGGGGACATTGTGTCGTGTTCTTGGGCAAGCCACTTTACTTTCACAGTGCCTCTCTCCACCCAGGTGAATAAATGGGTACCGGCAAATTTAAAGTTGGGCATCCCATCCAGGAAGGGAAGAAATACTCCTAGTCACTTCATGCTACTGAAACCAGAGATATGTGCTATACGCCAGTAACAGTAGTATGTAGACTTTACATACCTTCACCTACTGTACTGGTACCCTCTACATTAAGATCTCAGTGAAAAAATACTACTTTCCCAAAGTTACTTAATAAAAAGCAGTACTTAGTTCTTTGAATTTCAACTTCCAAAAACATGTGCCCCATTAAGTGGAGAAGATGTTTATGTAGCCAGCTGAAGTTGAAGATTTCAACAACTGATGGGATTTCAGTAAATGTTTTTTTTATTTTACAAACTTTCCCTTAAATATCTGATATCCTGCAATGGCAAACTGTACCTACCAAATCAAAAGCTCAAAGAAAAATTAACTACTTCGCCCAGCTACATAACAACACGCTGTACTCAATTATTCAAGTTTCAACTTCCTACATGAACATGATCAGTGCTAAAACCCTGAACATGTCGATGTAGCAGTTGAAGTTGAACATATCAACAACTGATGGGATTTACGTAGATGTTCTTATTCCTTTCCCTAAGATATCTGACAACCAGAAGTGGCCCAGTGTACCTATCACATTAAGTGGCAGTCCTGCTAAAAGCGGTCCACTCGACTTCAGGACCAAAAATAGTTTTCCTTCATTTTTTTCAGTGAAAAGGCTTTAACACACATATAGAAAAGAACAATGAATTATTTTCCAATTCCTTATTTTTGCTTTGTTACAAGCCAAAATTGAATTTTGGCTGAGCTGAGGTTGCCGACTGTAATCAGAAAGGTAAAATCAATGATTTTGTGAAGGGTGTTGCATTCTCTAAAATCCAGCTCATGGAATTTCGTTTTCACATGAATTGTAAGGTACATTCATTACTTTCACTGACGAAATATGGAAACTTATTGGAAAATTCTATGCTTACCAGCGAGGCTGGAAGATACCCTACTCTGAGGCCTTAGTTCAACTACTAAAATTTAGCTAAATTTTAAAAAATCTAAAAATTTGGGTCTAAATGAAGGCTAAAAAGCACATCAAAGTAAATTTCTTACCTTGGTAAACCGTTCTATAAGTTCAAACCGGTGGGTATCTCTTTGGATTGCATGTGAGAACAGATCAATCTGCCACAGTCAGTGTATTTACATAGGTTCACTTGTGTCAAAGCTCATTTGCATAACCTTCACACTTGGAGAAGATACTTCTTCTGCCATTCAGATCTGTTTGTTCACCTTCTGAGTAGTGGAAAATAGGTTCTTTAACACTTCCATACACTGTCGATCCAATTTTTAAGGTTAGGGGTGCCTTAAAGTTGATCAATTCTCAAGACTTGCGAGACGTGAAAAGTAAATAATGGCGGTCTGCACAAATTAACAGTAGCCGTTGTCCTGATAAGTTCTTTCAATAAATTCTGCAGCAGAAGTAACACTAGGAGAAGACGAAAGTCTTAGGTTTCCATTTATCATCTAATTTGAAACTGAATCCTGTACTGCTACTAGCCTTGAATACTGGCAACTTGAGGGCTATGTGCCCGAATTTAACAACAACAATGAACACTTGCCGGTTGATTGCTGAGAAGTGCATTTGTCAAATGAACCTGAATGTCACAGCATCACGCAAGTTGTAACGCGACTAATGACCAGCTAAGGAGGGGCCAGGGGCAAATTCCCTGCTCCATGCGCTCCAATCGATAGGTCTTATCATTTCAATATTGAAATTGAAAAAGCCACCCATTAATTAATTTTTTGGACTAGTGTAATCTTTTCAGTATGACCGAATGATGACAATCATTACACCTTTTCAATATTTATCTACTTTTCCTCAGAAAATATAAGGAGTTGCTAATACTAAGGCAGAGGAAGCGGTTGTAGAACTGAAATTCACGTTTTTTTTCTTTCCTGTTATCAGTCATTCTTTTTTCATAGAAATACAATGGTCAATCCATGAATAAAATGAAGGAAATCAAACGATGGGCCGAGAAATACTCCTTCAATGCACTGACTGGTAACCATGTAGACTAGGTAAACACATGCAGATGGTAAATAAAAAAAAAAGATGGGGCCAAGAAACCTTCCTAACTGTCCATTCAAAGCACGTGCAGATGCTGAGAGGACGATTTCACGCTTTACACTTACAGGACTAGTACCCTTTCCTTTTTTCTGACGGCGCCAGAATTATTGGCCATGAAATTAGTTTGTCTTTGATTTTTCCTGCTCGTAATGGGACATGCACTCTTACGGTATGGGAATGAAGGGACTTGGGTGTGGGCCTTGAACATGGTTGTCCTAAAATGCGATAGGCATTATATTAAAGGTGTTATATGTCGCATCCGGCATAGAAATCCAAAACCTCACAGTTATTGGTAAAAAAATCATAATAGGCCAGAGAAAAAATTTTGATAACACTTCTACATATATCATGCATCACGAACATTAACACAACTGAATTGAAAGTAGTGTAAATACCGACTTATATTCATAACAAACACTAAGCATGACTGTTTGCCCTAACAGAAATTAAACAAAAGATGCAATTGAATCCTTCCGCCTGTTGTTCAGAACACACCACTTGCCGTACATTTTTTTTTTGTACAACAGAAAGGTGACAGTTACACTGTGACTTGTTGAAGCTGCACTGAGATTGACGAGCCACTGAATCGATTTAAAACACGAGCATTCTTTCACCATGTCCTTTAGCTTATTCTTTAAAGAAGACTTTCGCTTTCTGGCTTTGTGGAGAATTTAAAAATGATTGCACATGGCCTTGAGCATCGTGACATCTAATCCCGTGGTCGGTGCTTATCATTCAGAAACAATGGCCCCTGCTGTTGAAAGAAGCTGCTAATTATACCCTATTTATACCCAAAAGGGTAGAAAACCCTACCCTTTGGGGCCACACCATGGGGCCGTACATAACTATGTAGCCCACATAAGAGAGTACCCCCCGGCACCCTCCCTTGAGTCCCATGCCATAAGAGTGCATGTCCCATTACATAGCTATATGTTTTGCGAGCCCGAAAAAACAAAGACAAACATGGCACCATCCCATGCAAAATGGAAGGGTACTAGTCCTATAAGCACAAAGTGAGAAATCATCCTCTCAGCATTTGCAAGCGCTTTGATATGGATGTTTTTCGGAAGGTTTCTTGGCCCCATCTTTTGATTTTCTTCATTTTATTATGGGTTGACCATTGTGTTTTCTATGAAGAACGAACGGCTGATAATGGGAAAGAAATAAAAGTGAATCTCAGTTCCATATCCGCTTCCTCTGCATTCATGTATTAGTGACTCCTTATATTTTCCGAGGAAGAGTAGATAAAAAATGAAAAGGTGCAATGATTGTTGTCATTCGGTCAGACTGATAATACACTAGTCCAAAAAAATTAATTAATGGGTGGCTTTTCAATTTCAATATTGAAACGAGAAAACCTAGCCAAATCTATTGCTCAGAGTGCGAGGGGAAGGGAATTTGCCCCAGGCCCCTCCTTAGCCGGTACTTAGTCACGTTACAACTTGCGTTACATTGTGCTTTATATGCACTGTACAAGTGCTGCTGATACTAAAATACAAGCAACAAGCATGAAACAGTAGCAAAGGAGATTCATCACAATACTTAGTTCCATTAGAGCGTGTGGTATCTATTAACGTTCATTCCACGAATGTTTCTCAGCGATCAACTGGCAAGTGTTCATTGTTGTTGTTGTTGTTAAATTCGGGCACATAGCCCTCAAGTTCCCAGTGGTCAAGGCTAGTAACAGTACAGGATTCAGTTGCCATTAGACAGTAAATGGAAACTTAGACTTTCGTCTTCTCCTAGTGTTACTTCTGCGGCAGAATTTATCGAAGGAACTTATCAGGACGATGGCTATGGTTAATGTGTGCAGACTGCCATTATTTACTTTTCAAGTCTAGCAAGTCTTGAGAATTGATCAACTTTAAGGCACCCCTCACCACAAAACTGGATCTACAGTGTATAGAAGTATTAAAGAAGCTACCATATTTTCCACTACTCGGAAGGTGACAAACGGACCTGAACGGCAGAAGAAGTATTTTCACTGAATGCAAGGGTTATGCAAATAAGCTTTGACATGAGTGAAGTTATGTAAATACACTGACTGTGGCAGATTTCAAACTGTTCTCGCGTGCAATCCAAGGTTTGAACTTATAGAATGATTTACCAAGATAAGAAATTCATTTGATGTGCTTTTTAGCCTTCATTTAGACCCAACCTTCGAGATTTTCTCCCCCAAATTTGACTAAATTTTAGTACCTGAAGTAAGGCCTCAGAGTAGGGTGTCTTCCAGCCTCACTGGGAAGCTTAGAATTTTCTGATAAGTTTCCATATTTCGTCAGTGAAAGTAATGAACGTACCTTAGAATTCATGTGAAAACGAAATTCCGTGAGCTGGCTTTTAGGGGACGCAACCCTCCATAACCGGTGAAATTTACCTTTCTGATTACGGCCGGCAACCTCAGCTTGGCCAAAATTCAATTTTGGCTCGTAGCAAAGCAAAAGTAATGAATTTAAAAATAATTGATTGCTTTTTTATATACGTGCCTTAAACCCTTTCCACTGACAAAAAAATGAAGGAAAACTATTTTGGTCCCAAAGTTGAGTGGACCGCTTTTACCGGGACTGCCACTTAAGAACTGAATACTACTTCCCCACAGTTACATAACAAAAATCCAAACATAATCCTTTGATTTTAACTTGCTACACAAACATGAGCACTGATAAAAGGCAAAAATGTTCATGTAGCACGTTGTGGTTGTTAGTAATATGTTAGTATTTGTAGTTGTCGCAGTATTGTGAGTAGTGCGAGTGCTCTAATAAAAATTGTTGTGACAAACCTCAAAAAAAAAAAATGTTCATGTAGCCAGTCGAAGTTCAAAATCTCACAACTGATGAGATTTCAGTGAATTAATGTTTTAATTCCAGAATGTTCCCTACGATATCTGATATCTTGCAATGCCACGAGCTCACTGAAAAAGTAACTAACAGTACTTCCTCAAGGATACAGGCGGTGTCTGCAGCGGTGCGAGACATTTAAGTTGGCTTACGCGAATTAAAACAATTCCGATTCTTTGCAGCGGATTCTTTTGGAAAATTGTAGTTTCCATTTTGTAATTAAAGCTGGCAACTTATTGTTAAAAAGTTTACTGTGTTAAAAATAAGAACAAAACACTCAGTTTAAAAAGCTGGGGAAAAGAAACAAATTTGAAGCTTTTTGACATGACAATGTGTTATCGCCAGATCAGATAAAGAATACACTCCACAAGAGCTTGGAAGGGTTTTTATTTCATTGAATTTTGATCAGATAGACTTCAAATGAGAGGAATGTACTAGTTTATTTAGTTGATCCATCGTAACTTTCATTGCCTTCGCAGAATGCGTTATGATTGATTTTGTACAATTAATTATTTTCAGCCGAACGGCACAGTGTAAACATCGCGGGAGCAAACAACTTTATAGGTGTTCATTCTTGGTTTACTCTATAGCCCGTTTCTGAATAAAATATTACTCCACAGCAGCGTTTTGTTTGTTATTATGTTATTTTTCATCGATGATCTGCGAAGAGTTCAACAATTTTTTTTCAAACCGGATTTCTCACACACAAACAGTATGAAGAAGAGAAATTAGTACATCTAAGCTCCATATTGTTAATTGAGATTATTTTTGCTTATCAATTGATGTAATTATCCTTATTAAATAAAACGATTTTGGGCTAGTTCCTCAGAGGTTTGGGCTAGGAAGATGAAGTTACTGCTTGCCCGAAGGTCAAGTGGAGTTTTTGAATTTCCTCTCACCCTGAGCAGTACAGTACTTAATCCTTCCAACTCAACTTACTACACAAGCATCAACCCAGTTAAACAGTGAATATGTTCATGTAGCAAGGTGAGGTGAAGTTGAAGATTTAAACAGCAGTTGGGATTTTAGTAAATTTCCTTATTCTATAGCTTTGCTACAATAGCCGAGATCCTGCAATGGTAAGGTGCACCCACCACATCAAGAACTCACTGAAAAACTAACTTATTACAAACATGTGTCCCATTAAAAGGAGAACAGTTGCCCTATGATACATGTACATGTACGTGACCTCCTACATGGAAACTTTCTACAAAGCTCAGTGAAGAACGTCTACCTCTCACAGTTACTCAATGGAAAGCAGTACCTCACTGATGGTTAACATGAGCATCTTTTCTAAAAATCTACTTTGCACTTCTACAATTTAAAATACTACAATGATTCAATTTAGCACCCCAGGATCTAAATTACTTTTGGCAGCTCAAGGGTGCTTATCATAGAGGAGTACTTGCTTCTTTTTCAACATGAACATAAACAGAAACTTTAACTCAAGAACTGTAACAATGGGGATGGAATGTCTTGAATGCCGCTTTCGCTATGGGGACACTTTTTGAAAGGGACAGTAGGGGTACTTAATGTAGGGGTACTTAATGAAAAAGGGCCTCAGTGGGAAGCACTTATTAAAAAGGGGGCACTTATTGGAAGGAGGGCATCAAATAATATTTGTGTGGTAGTAAGCTGGCATCTATTGGAAAGGTGCCTTTATGTCTTAAAATAGCTTGACAAACATACCAACGTTTCAAATTGCTGCCCAAACTGTTGCCGCTTCTTTTAGCTCCTCTACAGTTCTTAGCCCAGTGACCTTCTTGTCCACACTTAAAACAAGCCCCAGATCCCCCTCCTCTTCCACCACCCCGTCCTCTGCCACTCCAACTTTTCTGGGGGACAAATTCACCACGTGATTTCATGATCTGTTTCCAAGCCTTCCTCTTGTGTGCAGATCCACTGATACCGCCACCACGTCGGCGATAAGAACGATGCTTCATGTTAAGTCTCTGAAAATTGTCACTTACAAGACCTGACGATGCCCTGTGTGATAACAACAACAAAAAATACATGTACAGTATAGTCCTAGTTAAAACACTATTGTTCTTGAAGCTTGCACTTTATTGAGCAATGAACTAGCATTTCATCCAGAGGGAGTAGAAATACTCTGAGAGATAAGTTCCAGCACGATGGGACTGACCTATCTCCTCACCATTGTTTGTCATACATGCACCACTATAAAGCCTTGGTAACATACAATGTAACCTTAAAGAAAATAATTTTCCACAATCCGATGTGCATATAGGGTGGAGCTGAGTGGTTTGATCATGTCTGTAAAAGCAGGCTACAAACATGTCATTTATCACTTAGAACTTTCAAATCTGAACATCCATCAAGAAGTTGTTGCAAATTTTCACCACTTAAGAACATCCCCCGGTTGCTTTTCTCACCCTTGATTCCTTACTACAAGTATTATATTATAAGTAATTTAACGTATGGAGGAGAAAACCTACTTTGTTTTACTACTTCTATGAACTGCATCTTGTTTAGAATTTTTTTGGGGTGGATCATCTTCATCTGCACTGTTCTCTCTGTAAATATACAACATTGATGTTATTCAAATCACTCCTCACGTCTTAGCAATCACAAGTTTTAACAGGCACCTGTTTTGAAATCTCCCACCCGAGAAACAAAACTATGATTTTACTACAGTGTAAACAGATAAGTCAGCTTGTTCACATAAGATTCCTGAAACAAGTCACTGGGCATGGCACTTGCCCTATTGTAATATGTGAACAATCAAAATGTTTAAAATTCAACAAGCCTGTGTGGTATAAGAGTATATTTAACAGCCCTGTTTATTAACTTACCCTTTGCTTTCTTCACAGATCTCTTCATCAACATCGCTTTCACATCGAAACTTCTTGCGAGGCTTCTCCAGTTCTGTGGTTTCTCTGCCAGCCTTTCTTTTATTTCTTGTGATTTGTAGAGGAGAATCCCTAGAGTCTTCAATTAAAGCAGGTTCTGCATCTTCTAATGCATTGGACATGATAGGGTTGGAAACAGAAATAAAATCTGAATCACCTAGACAGCTTTTTCTTGACGACTTATGTGGATCACTGACCTTCGTGTGAAGTTCTTCATTTGGGTATTTCTCATCTTTTTCTTTGCATTTGGATGTTACAACAGTTTTGTCATCTCTTTTACAACTCTCATCCACAACACTTTGGGGACTACATGTATTTGGCCTTAATTTAACTTCAGGGCTCTTCTTTTTTGTATTCCTTCCCTCAACATTAAAGGAATTCCAAGATGTTTCCTTATCATTCTCAATAGAACAGGAAATTTCAATTTGTTTCTTTGTTGACAAAGTATTACATGTATTTTCCCCCTCCAAATTTGTTTTCTCTGTAGTGAACATTTCCTCGTCACAGTGAGTGTCTTCTGATTCAGATTTTTTCTCTTTCAAACTGTCTAAATCCACACAATGATCTGTATCCTCGAGTAACTTGGGTTTGTATTTTTCAAGCCAAGCTGATGAAATTGCTCCCCTTTTCTTGATCCGTACATTTCTTGATTGGGGACCAGACAATGGTAAACCTGAACTGTTTATGACAAAATAATAAAATGTTAATCATTAATGAATCATGTTTGTGCACGAAAAAACAAACTGAATATGTGCAGTGCCAGGAAATATCCACACCCACCAAAAGGAAGGAGGGTTTAGTAGTAAGCAATGTACATGTACAAGGTATGAAGCTGTTAAACTGCAATTTCTAGAGGAGAAAGAAGCAAGTGGGAGGGAGAGGAGAAATTTCCAGGGGTGGAATCCTTTCATGGGAG
>OZ026606.1:639059-729059 GCA_964020085.1 Micromussa lordhowensis | reverse complement strand
AAAAAACACTTTCTTTGACGTTGATATTGTGATAAAAAACACAAATCGAAATGTGGTTTAGCGTGGTCTGTACTCTTATCGTCAACGATACACGTCATCACAGTGGTTGCAATTTGTTGTGGACTGCGCCGAGCGAGTCCACAACATTTTGACCACTGTGATGACGCGTATCGATGACGTGTATCGTTGTCGATAAGAGTACAGACCACGCTAAACCACTTCGATTTGTTAAATAGATGCGTACGATTTGGCTTTTTGCTGTCTCTGGACTGAAATATTAAGATGTAAGAAAAGATGTACATAGCAAAAAAAACCGTCAGTTAAAAACGGTCATGCATTTTCAAATGAATCAAAACCAAAAATACAATCTTTCCTTTTTATACAGCTTAAAATGGGATTACACCAAAAGATTTCTGATTAAACGTATTGATACGAGGCAATATTTCACATCGAAATCAAAAAGTAGAAGAAAGGGCACAGTATGATTGAATCATTTCATTCCGTTTCTATTAGTCACGATTTTATACATTAAAATGATCAAATTAGTTACTATTAGCGGTATAACGTGTCTTTTGCGGCATCTAAAGTAACACAAGGCAGTTGATGATTGTATCTATGTTGTAAAACGACTATAAACAGCTTCAGTGCCATTTACGTCTCGTTTATGTTACCTAATGCAGGTTACTGATAACACAATTTTTCATTAGCATTCACTTATTTATAAAGAGAAGATGGCCCCAACAGTTCGTCCAACACATGGGATAAGTGAGCGTTCCCGTAACTTTCTTCATTCCGTTTCTCCTTACTTGCGGTTGATTCATTTTTATTAGATGAAATTTGCTCGTTGCTTTTGCCCCCAAAGACGTTCTCTTCAATATCTTCGCTGCTTGAATTGCGAGAAGCACTAGTTTCAAATCCTTCGCCGTACGACCTGAACGATTCGGGTCCAGTGTTTTTCGCGCTGCTCAGTTGGGGTACGTGCAATTCTCTCTGTTGTATTTGGGCGTCTCTTTTCCTACGCGATGGAAAAATGACCCCAGAAACATCAGGAATGCACTCGTGCCACACTTTGAGATACTTGGACCAGTTTGGAACACTTTCAACGAAAGGACTGTAGGCTTCCACCTCGCAGGTTTGCTGTTTTGAACAGCGCTTCCTTATTTGGTCAGTTACTTGACTCGAGTCTGCGTCTGCGATCAGCGGTAGAGAAGATAAATCAGCAGACGTCGAGTTAGCACATGTCACGGAGTTGCCTCCTCCCCAGCGGGCTTGCGTTACTTTGACTCGTTTGCCAGCATTGCACTGCAGTAACGCTCGTTTACCAGCGCACACCACTGTCACGTTCTGCGGAAATGAGAATTAAAAGTCATCTCGAGCCCTTATGGCAACAATTGGGCTAATTCAGTAGCTAATTGCGGTACACACACTTGTGTCAGGTAAACGAAATGATACGTTATATTGGAGATAAGCCTAAGGTAATCTCTGTCAAGTTATTCTTACGTCACTCCCAGCTTCCGAAATCCCAGGAGGGTCTTAAAATAGCCAACCCGTGACTCGAATTTCGGTCACGTGGACAGCCCAAGAGGCTTCACACGTCATCCTCCACGAAAACAGCTAGGAAACGGGCGTGATAACATTATCCACGTGAAAACTGGATACCACATCTAAAAATAACTTGAGAAGGAGATTATTTTTGGGGAAAAGATATATATATGTGAGATTAACTCTATCACTCTTCATTCTCTCTTGTCTAAAACTAAAGCGAGCTTGGAATGGAAGGAGACAAGTCAAGGAACCCGCAAAATGTCCACCCGTGACAACTTCACCAACAAAACATATTTCAAATTGATTATCCCAAGAACCGATAAGAATAACTTCAGACATGTTCGAGGTTGTACTTGCTGTTTTCTTGTCAGTCGGCGGAGAAGAGGTAAAGCAGATCAACCTACCGTTTGTACAGTATACAAAGGTGTGAATATGTCCGTGGTGATCTTCCACGTTGGATATCCGGGATATCCTGGCATTCCAACCTGTCCCGGAAGGCCTCCGAATCCTGCCCCACCTTTTAACCCCGGGGGTCCCGGGGGCCCGGGAAGCCCGGGTGGACCCGGTGGGCCTGGCGGACCAAACCTCCCAGGGGGACCGGGCCATCCCGGCATGCCAGGGGAACCTGCAAGTCCCATGCTTCCTAGGGGGCCTTTTGGTCCGGGAGGTCCCGGAGGCCCCGCTACACCCTTGACAAAAAATCCCATGGAAATGTCTTGGTTGAGAAGGTCGAATGTTTGTATGGAATTCAGAATATCCTGAGTTACTTCGTCACCAAGTCTGGGCCATTGTTCTCTCGGAATATGAACGAGCTAAAAATAAGAGAGAAACATAAATAAAAATAATACCTTAAGATGAAGGGGTAAGACAGTTAATCCGCAATTTAGGCTTTATTCATGAGGCAATCCCTCTCAAGTGATTTTAAGACATGGTACCCAGTTCTTCCGCGAATAACATTAGTCACGCGTTGCGTAGATGCTTTCGTGGTTGATAAAAATGGGTGCAAAGTCGCTTAGATTGTCCAAATTTGCATCACAGGACGGGCTTCTTCTAGACAATCCTAGGATTTCTGAAGCCGTAAACGATCTTAAAATAACTTTACAAGGATTACCTTGGGAGTAAGGCCTATATTAACTCTCTTTCCCTGTATCCTCTCTTCATAGCGCTCATAACATAAACGTTTGTCTAGCACTAAATAATATAGTTTGCCTTTGAACTTCTACTTTATATCATCGAATATACAGCCTGTCAGTATGGTCCCCGAGTCGCGCTATCCGTAGCTCCAACGAGTGTTCCACGAGCGTATCGCTCGCGAGACATGATCGCGCGTGTTAAGAGAGAGACGGGTACAAAAGCAGGTATCAACAGGTTCGGAATTCAACTGGGGTGAAATAAACAGAAGATGGCGATGACCTTAATATATTTCATTTCAAAAGAACAAGTTCTCTTTTCAAAATAGATTTTCCAGTATCTTGCATTTAAAAATGTTGAAAGACATGACAGAGTCCTGTTCTCCTCTGTGTTGGAGGTTTTGACATGTATGAATAATTTAGGCAGAACAGATAAACTAGAGCAGGTTCTTGAACTGCAATGACATCGTGAAATGCAACTTGATGGTATTTCCCTAGTAAAGTCATTCTTTTAATCAAACGATCTCGTACTCAATCATTGAGGCTAAGGCCGTTTACGAAAGAGATATCTTAAAACACACTTGTTACTAACCTTTACACCAGCAACCAGTTGCAAAAACAAAATCACCCTGAAATATTCCATGGTAGTTTGATCTTTGAGAGCAAAATAAAAACATTTAAATTCACTGTATAGAACGCCATAGAATTATCAATTTTAGTTAAATCAGCCTTTCAGACTTTTTTTAGGCGCTTATTCGACTCCCGAGTTTTGTGAAAAAGAGTCCAGTCAGCTTTAAGATACTTAAAAAAAATTGTACGACTATAAGTTCATATATTGTACTGCGATGAAGAGAAGCGTATCGCGAAAGCTGAAAATTCAAATTTACACGATTCTATGCACGTCGAATTCAGTAAACTTCGTTTGTTTCAACGCGGGATCAATGTGGGATTCAATTTTAACATTACTTTCTTAACAATAACGATGTTTAGAACGTTCTTATTGGCACAATTTAAGAACGTAAGGTCGAGAAGAGATAATCCTTTGGTAGTTTTATCTAATATCGACTCACGATTACAAATTTTCGTCGAAGACGACTTTTACTGACTAATACCAACGATCAATTTCAACGCTCGCAAAAAAATGCTTTCATAAATTTTTAGAAGGCGCTATAGCGCTCTCGCTACCGTTTGATCAAAACCGCGAATAAAATCTAACAAAGGACCACAGAAAGCTGCTAGAGAACACTTGGTACTCACCCGACTTGGAATGAAAATATCAGAATTACACCATCCTCAGGCAAATTCTTTCTCCACGTTAAAACTCTGACGATAAATAGCAGTCACTATCAGTTGATATGTGGAATTGTTTTCTTGACCGAGACCCACAAACCTTCGCGGGTAACGAGTATATGACGTCATTGTACATTTACCGCCAATAGTGTTCACACGTCTCGCCGAAGACAGGTCGCTTAAGGAGAAGCGGTGTATCATGATATGATATAACGACCAGTCTAAGACTTACCTCGCCCTCGCTTAACGTGAAAAGCAACGTCCGGAATTTAGGATCTCGCGATTCCATGGGAATGGAGATGTTACCATTTTATTGAACTCAGAAAGGCTGACCGTACGGTTGGGGTTAACTGTATATAACTGTTTTTCTCGCTCGACATTCCACATGGAAAAGGAAAGGTCTAACTCAGGGGTTATGCGACCAGCAATACATTTTATATAGAAAAGGTAAAAAAAGGACAACTAAACGATCAAATTACACGTTTGCAAAAATAATCCACAGAAAATACTATGTTGAAATTGATAACGTCCTACGCACGCATCTGTGCACAGGCTCTCTATTTTGTCTTGAGTTCGCCGAGATCGAAATTAGCAAAAGTATCACCGTAGCCGCAGCGGATTTGAAAGAAGCCTTAACACAAGGGGGTGGCCCTGGGGAAAGACACAAATAGCGCTAAATAACTCATAGCAAAAACTGAAAAAGCGTCCGTGGACAGACTAATGCATGCCAAGGATCTGAAAAAGCAGAGAATCCAGAATCACTGAGTAATTTTCTTTTGCTTGTCGTGAAACGAAAACCAAAGCAATCATAACTGGCCAACCACAACGCGATCAAATGTTGCAATTGACCAATCAGAGCTCTTAGCTGAGTAGGACCTTGGAACAATTTTTAAGCGCGGGAAACGTTTGTTTGTTTTTGCATCTGATTGGCTGAGAAAACGACATGTTTGCCTTGGTTACGCTGAATACTAGTCACATATAATAACTCGTCAAACCTCATTTTGTATGTTTTCGTTTTCTTTAGATTTGAGGAATCAACGTCCTTTTTGCTATACTGAATTTTAGAAGAATTTTCAACTAAAAATCATGCAACAGCGAAACAAAAGCTACCAAAAATGGTCTTATGAGTGGCATTGCTAATACTTCACTTGCAAAGATATAAAATTTGCAGATTTCCTCTACACCGAGGACATCCCCCCACCTCATGGACGCGGAAGATTACTCACTTGGCAAGTGGCAGACTGAAAACACAGCGGGATATAACTGAGTTCCTCAATTAAAAAAAAACTACGTTCGCACGTATTGCTACAATCCTGGCCAAACCTCCTGGGGACACTTGACAAAATGCCAACTGGTTACGCATTATTTTGAAGTCATGATTCAATTTGTCGAACCCCCCTCCAGCCCAAAAGCAATGTTGGAATAGTGGGTCTTCTTTGGATGAATCAACATCAACATTGTGTTGGGAGTGGGGAGGGGTAGAAGGACAGAAAGACCATATTTGGGCGAAAGTGCAAAGTCTTTGACCAGGATTGTAGATATTATGGATCACCCTAAATGATTGCCAGTGTGAAATTTCCATTCCTAACAGTGTGAACAAATATGTCACAACAAACTTGAGACGTGACGAGCTTAAAGCGGGGGTAAACATGAATAGGCGTGAAATTTGAAGTGATATAAAAAAGGAAATTGTTAGGATTAAGATGGATTGGAAACACTACCAGACAATTGACCCCCACAAAAGAGAGCCCCTGGTTGCTAGGGGACTGTTTGGTATCCTTCTACTAATTCTTCACTTCAAATTTCAATTTTCCAAATCCATCAAATCTTCAACATTTCATATTTTCCTGAATTTAACCTATCCTTTGAGAAAAAAATATCTCTTTCCCAAAATGCCCAAAAATCACCCAAAATTTACACAAAACCGCCAAACAGTGGTTAATGAGATAAGCAGAGAGATTTAGTGTCGCTTGAAACGTGACTGAGATATTGGCAGAAAGGCCGTGTTAAGCAACCTCAAAACAGCCTTCACGTGTACCCCCGCCTTAAGCCATGTTAACCGCTGTCGACGGGGGAATAAATTATAAAGACCAGTCTAACATCTACATTTATAGTCTGCAAAGGGATTTATCCATCACGGCAGATGTAAAAGAAAACAAGGAAATAAATGTAACTAAGTCAATATTGGGATGAAAAAAGAAATGAGACTGGCCCTAAACGCCTCAAAACTTGGTTGGTTTGTAACTTTACTTGCTCGTGGTTAACTCAAGACTCTTTTATTAAAATACCAGCTGGCTTTGTAAGCGGAGAAGTTGCAACATAAACTGTTATATGTCCATTCACGTTTTGGCAATTTTAAAAAGGGGAACTTCTCCAGCTGAGGTCGTAATTTCTCCTTTGGGAGTTAAGAGGAAGGGGGCAACACTGAGTCATAAAAAGAACTCTACCCACACTAAAGCCCACATACGTGTTTGCCTCATTAAAAAAAAAACAGTTTGAGCGTTAAAAGGGAGAGGGAAAACAAATATTGTCTGATGATGGAATGATGACGTCATCCCAGCCTAAGAGGGGAAGGTCTAACCGGTTTATTGATACATACCCCCTATGCAGTTTCTATGGCCCTGTCCATATATCTACGCCGGAGAAATTTGAAAACGTAGTTTTATTTCCACGGTTAGGTCTACCGTGTACACTAATCCGTCACGAAAACTCTCGAATACGCTCTTCAAACTGGAGGAATTTGAAAACACCGGCTTTGCGTTTTAGTGAGGACGGAAAACATTTTGAAAGCAGATCGTTTCGAAAACGATGACGTCACGATAATCCTGTGATTTTCCTGCCCGAGTTTTCCTCAAACACAAATCCAAAATGACCGGTGATTGCTGCGCTTTCAAATTTCCCCGGCGTATTATGGGCGGCAAACATTTGATGCGTTTTCTGAGTGAAACCTCCGTTTTCAAAATTCTCCGGCGAAGTGTGGACGTTGCCTAATATGAAGCAATCCCACCCTCTCCTACGCTCAACATTTCCTTTATGTATGATCAACTCGCCCGGCCGCGCGACTCGGTTCAGACTGAGGTGCTGTAGAGCGAGATAGGCTCAGTGTCTGTATATCTGATGCGAGCGGCTTTCGACCAGGAAAATAGCGACGTTAACGTGCCAGACTACAACTCGATAAAAGGAAAACAATAATTTTAGGAGTTGTTTATCAGTAGATATGCCCAACTGCACGTCTTGAACAAGCTTCCCAATGGCATGGTTACGGGGCGTAACAAACCCCGAGGCGATATCGATATTATCGACTAATAAGTCCGATAATAAGTAAATAACTCTCGCGTATAGTTTCAAAATATGAGTCACATAAGTTCACTGGTAAGGTGACACTCGTCTGCAGAAAAATAAATAAAAGAGCCACGGTTAGGGGTTAAACAGACGGATCAGAATTGTTTTGTTTTGGTTTTAAGAAACAAGATCACATCGAGACTTGTTCCACTTCGTCTCACCCTAATCGACGCTATCGTCTTTTGTTATCAATAGATGCAAAATGTTATTGAAGTAAACAAAAAACAATCTTTACAACTGTGATTATAATTTTCATGTTTTTAAGAGCGCCTGTACCAGAGGAAGGAAAGAAATTCAGGGCTGTGGCCGGCTAAAGAAAATTATGCTTTCAATGTGTATATATCCCTTTCAGTTTTGCGATACCTGGGTTTGTTTTCTCAAAAGGAATTACCGGCTTCAGGAAACATTCTTCAAGCATTTCCACATTAATGACTTGGCATATCTTAAAAGTTAATTTGTCTGGAGTAAATATCTTTGTTAAATACTGAACAATCAACGAAGCAGGAGTCCCAGTATGAGTTTCCCCGATTGTCTTTACTTTTTACTGCCTGCTGGTTTAATTCGTGTTGATCATAGCATGACAAGATTGGAATAGCAAGGTTAAATACGGCGCTTTATATCCTTAATGTCAACATTGTTATTATTCACTCGTTATCCAGTCTTTAATAACATCTTGCTCTCTGTCAGACTAGTTATATTTACCCACCCTGCCATTTATACTTTTTAAATCATTCGTCACGTATTTTTCCTCTTTTGGTTCGCCTTTTGAAAGTGAAGTTGGTCGTTGCCTCTGGGATTTCCTTTAAATAATGTCGAGTAATTATAATTGTGGCCGTTTTTGAACAATTATAACCTTTCAATAGACAAGCTATGCAGTCAATATCTAATGTGGAGTGAATATCAAAATATTAATGGGTACCGGTTGGGCGACGAAATATTTTAACACTTTACTATTTATCTATTGAAAAAAGATAGTCGACATTTTTTAGTGGCTCTCAAACTGCAACAGAACAAACTCAAAAACTCGCTTAAGCTGACTGCAGAAGCTTACAATAATCCTTTAAGAATGATTCTCACTTGATAGTTCCCAAGCAATATTAAGACATTCTCTATCGCACGGAGCAAGCGTCAGTGGAACAATGAAGATCAGTGTAGATCAGATTTTCGCCTGTGGTCGAACGACTAGAATATACTCTGCAAATAATCGTTTTGTTATCTTAGAACTATTACCGGTAAGTAAACCCTGATTTGACAAACAAGTTCGATGACAAATTCGTATTGTTCGTAAACTCACGTCCTGGTGTACATCTGATATCACTGAAAAATTGTCCGTTAACGTTTGCAAAGAAACATTCAGTTTGCCAAAATGTTAACTTTCTTTATCCTGAAAAAAGTATTTAAAAGGAAAATTCCTTCCAAGAAGGCGAGAGTTAGATTTCGAGTTAGATCTCTAAAGAAAACGTGCATGCGTTCATTCGTTCAGAGAGAATTAATTTCCAACGTTCTTTAGTTGAGTAAAGGCAGTTCCGTTCTATATAGGACTGAAAAAATGTCTTGTTGACGCGAGTTTCTCTACAAGGTATTTACACTGGTTCAATAAATATGTATGTTCTAGAGAAATTGTTCAATGAAAGAATAGTTAATGGTCCCCCCATTAACTATGCTGAAAGGGTTTCTTATGAAAGAAGGATTAACAAATTTGTTGGTCGTAATATGTTGAATGCCCACACAAAATGTGACTTGGATTAATTATATTGATATTTCCAAACCGGGTTGACGTCATTCGTTTTCAAAAGAGACACTGACGAAATCTGTTTAATCCCACTGCTAAACACAGTAAATTGGATAAAGAAATCACGGCAGTGTGGAAAAACGGCAGATTTAAAACTTAATTCCTAATTCGTAAGTCTTGGGTTAAATCATTTGTATCACGTTAAAGAGATAATTAGAGGACACTTAGTTAGGCCTCGATTAAAGTCCGCTTTTTTAAGCCTCTTTTTTAAGCCTCTTAAATTAGCCTTCTCTTCAGAGAGCAGAATGTATGAAATACAGCAGTTTTCATACGTGATAAGACACGAACGTGGAATATGACGTGAAATAAGCGTTGTTATCTGTTCAGAGCTCAATATTGATTATATTCCATGGAGGATTCAGTCTATTCAGTGATTATCACGAACCTTAAGGCGTTATTTCGTCAGATCAAAGTTAACGAGACAGCACCAACGTAAAACAAATATCGTGTCAGGGCAACAAATCCTAGCACACGAAGATATCTGAACTCGGTCCAGCTGTTGGTATTCGTGACTCCCAAGTCTGATATATTTTGATATCTGATCGCTGTGGGGTTTCCAATAAAAATAAGAGGAAACAATAAATACATCTGACGTCTTTTGTGAACCGTGATCGCTAATTGCCCAAGGAGAATATTTTTAATCAAAACCGGCCCTAGTTACGTTGAATTTAGCCGAACCCGGAGAAAACAGCACTTTATTGGGCAAGCGCAGTGCAAGCTGAACTATGCATCTCAGACAAAGGCGCAGTTTCTGTTTCGGAAGTCGGGAGTGCATGCTCTTTGAACAATTTTGTGTCAGTGTTTGACCCAGTAACCACCGGAAACCACAGCGGAATATTATATCATTGTCACACTCCGTGATGACGTTACACGCGCGGTCCTATAGAAAGGTAGGAAACTGTCAACGCGTCTCAAATACGTATAAATACTCGAGGGTACATTGAGGCGGTGTATCTTACAGATGTTTAGCAAGTACGTGCCGCTCTGACCTAAAGTAATCACACAAAGTTGGAGTTAGTTGAGCAATATTTAATCAAGAGTAACCGAAAAAAGGACGCGGTTGGCAAACAGAAATGACAAATCACCCTGGAGCGCAATCTCATGATAACCAAGCAGTTATAATCGAGTTGCCAAATGGCTCAACGGAAAAGATTGCGGTTCGCGATAAACACAACTTGACCGTGCGTGATCTTAAAGTCACTTGCGAGCTGCAGTTTGGAATCCCTTGTAATCTGCAACAACTCTGCGCATTAGAAAATCCAGGCCAGGAGCTGAGCGACTGGTCGCCACTCAAAGAAACTATCCAAACCATCGGAGATGTTGTCATTGTTGTTCAAGTACCGGTGTGGTGGAACAAGTTTATTTGCGTTTCCTTGAACAATGAAATCGAGAACGTTTGCATAAGAGCTAAGCTTCCTATGCAACAGATCAGCAGAGAGGAGAGATTATTCGTCGGCTTTTTCATCGCCTGCTGTCGCGGCCACGAAAAATTGCTCGAGAGACTCAAAACTCTAGATATTAAGTTCGATCACCACGGAGCAACAGAGGCGGGTAGAAATCTTTTCCACGCGGCAGCGGCAAGTGGGAATGTAAACTGCGTGGAGTTCGTGGCCAAACATTTGATCACGCCAACGAAGGAAAACTTAACAATGCTTGACACAAATAGAGAGACTCCGATTGATATTGCGCGCAGATTAAATCATCACGATGCGGAAAGATTGCTTTATAAATACATGTACAATGAGAAGGGTGCGCGACATGAGCGCAATTCCACCGAATCTGGAATCGATTTGAGCGAAGAGTGTGGGTCAGAGGAGTCAGATGACTCTTCAGAGGAGAAACAAGCTCAACAAGTAAACATTTCCGCCCTGGAAGCACCGCACACTAGCGAGAGCTCCCAGGATGGCAAAATTGTTGTTTTCGAGGACGGAGAATTAGTGATCACAGAGTGTGACGAAGGCTTGAGTTTTTCTGGAGACTCGAGATCTCAGCAGGAGCCAGCCCCGAATCCAGTGAAATCTCAACTGACTGGTGTGGGGGAGTACAGCCCTCAGCAGGTGCAGAGAACAAGTCCATGCTCCTCGGAAAGCTCGGACGAATCGTGCAGGATTTCCCCGAGGCTTAGCAGACCGCAAACTCTCAATGTACAGTCCAATCATCACTTGCTTCAACGGAGATTTAAGGAAGTTGATCCGCGCCGGCCGAAGAGTGCACGAACGGTTCGGTACCCGAAGATCTACCATGAGGAGGAAGAAATTGACCAAAACGACAATCACCTTCCTCCCCTAGAAGTTCAAACGCGCCTAAACCATTCTCCAGGAAACACGCTTAGTTTACCTGCGTCAACTTTACAGCAGAGGAAGTTCAAACAAGCTGTTGTCCGGACTAGCAGCACGCCGAACACTCCCGCGTCGAAGCAACTATTGAGTCCCTCGAACGAAACACCTGGCTCCGAGGAAATGGTCACGAAAAGCGCGCCTGGATCTCCACAAAGTCCTCGACTGTCGTTCAAGCCCTTGATGAAACCTTTTAATGCCGGCAGCATCTCGCCGGTTTCGCCTAAACTGGCGCGAGCGCTGGCAATTAGACGCGGATCTGAGCCACTCGCAGCTCTAGGCGGGACAAACGGCGTAAGATTCCCTCGGAGTAGGAGAGAAGCTATCATCACAGCTGATCTGCATGGCGATAGCAAAGCACAGGTTAACTCTCCCATAATGTTCAGAAGAGGCAAGGCAAGGTATGTGCATGTTGAGCTATCAGTTGAGTGTTTGTATGCGTGGTTCCTGTCTCTCTCTTTATTGACCTTCACTGCAAACGAGAACGCAGTGGCAAGTTAGGCTTTGCATTCTGAAAAAAAAAAATGCCAGGAAGTCAACTTGCCAGTCATGTAGAGTGAGTAATTAAGACCTAACTTAACTTCATACGAAGAATCTTCGCTAACTCGTAAACACTTTGATTTTTCTTTTCCACCCGGCATGCCTGCTTCTGTCGCGCTCAAAACATCTGTGAAGTTCTCTCGAGTTAGAGTCGCTTTGTAAACAAAACAAAGTTGATGGAGTAAACAGAATACAGTGTTTACACGATTAAAGAACGCTACAGATTATATTGCCGATTGCGAAACTAGAATGGGTGAAATACAACACAGATAGAACGTGCGATTACATGTAATCCGTATATAATGATCATGATCTGCTTAAGATACGGAGGGTCGAGTCGTAAAACATTGGAGAAATTATGAAATCTTTACAAGTCAGCTGCATTATGTCTTACATGACGTCTTTGAAGGGGCTTGTTCCAACATATACTTTTCGCTGGGTCAAGAAATTCGTTGGGATATGATACGCCCCATCAAAGATATGAGCTGCAAATGTTTTAAAAAAGTGCATAACAACTCAATGCAATCATTCAGTCTCATGACAAACAAAGACGGCTTCTAAGTAATTTAGTCTGTGGATCAATTGTTTTATTGTGTTTGTAACTTTTTTTTTCTCGCGAATCCAAACTAATATCGTGGACCGACAGATGTTGAGCATAAGTTAAGAATTTTTTAATCTGTTTAAATTTCGTCCAGTTTTGGCGAACAATAATCTTTTGCAGATTTCTAGAGGTCGTTCCGTGTTTTTCTGTTGCTTGAAGCAATCAGTTTTGCTTATTTGTTCGGATGCTGTTGACACGATTTTAATGTCGCACAATCACCTAAAACACATTTGACCTACCGACCCCCTTCAAGCTATTCGTCGTCTGGAAAAACTCGTTAAAGACAATGTTTGAATATTTTTCCATTTTAATGCTTATATTAACGCGGTATTAACATAAGCAGCGAAATGTTTGTATCATATTCCTGTTGTGATTTTCTGCAACCAAACCCGGCGAGTTGTCTTTTTACACAAGATAGTGTTTTCTATGTAACTTCTGCAATGTGTACCAAATTTAAGATTGTTTAGACACGGGAATTTAATTACGTCTTATATTCTTAGAAAGCATTCGTCTATGAACTTTGTCCACTACCCATGTCTAAAGAGGTTTCCATTTCATTCCAAAGTTGCACTAAAAAGTTGTACACGAACTCGTGAGTCGAAGGCGTGAATTTTTACCAATAGCAAAACAACAACAAGCTAAGTTTCCGCTTGAAAGAACTTTAATAATTCGAAGAGATTTGATTAAAAAGATTGTTGATGTTTTGTTGGCTATGCGGGATGTTCATTATTTCAAATGGAAACAAAAGTTCTTTTTAATTCATGTGATACGCCAAGTTATTTTCAGTAACATTATGAGAGCACGTCACACCACGTTCGTTGTTTTCGTTGAGAACGGCTTTTTCCACTTACGACTAAACGAGCAAATTAAAATTCTGCCCAAACCAAAGAGTGAATTAGTAGCCGCAGATATTGGTAGATACGAGGAATTCACGCACTCACAATGTGTTTTCTTTGTTGAATTTGTTAAAATATTGTTGTATCGTCTGCAATATTGTTTATGCGGCCCTGCACGAGAAGAAATGATTTCTATTACCCCGCTCTAGGAGTTTCAGATCTTGTGTAAAACCTGGAGGGGGGTCAAGGATTCGGACTATTGTTCTGTAAGCTGTTGTGATTTTCCTAACGCTGTCGTCTTGATTATTAACACTAAATGTCAATAGTTTTTTTCCTCTCTTTTCCGAATCACTTGTACTGCAGGACACTAGTCCTGAATGCTAAAATCATTTTACAGTCGTGTGTAGCTCAATACCTTGCGGAAAATAACATGAACTGTAGTATGTAGTACTTTTTCTTTGCTTCCATTCAAATTCCATATACGTAATATTTTGACATTTAAAAACTGAAGTAAATTAGATTCAACCTTTCATGAAAAGTCACTCAAGAATAATTGCTGTGTCAACTTCAATCATGTGCTGCCACTTGTACATGAAAGACCTACTTGAACTCGAGAATTCGTCTGGAAAAACAAATGAATAAATCTTAGTTTCACAGTTCAGAGACGAACTGCTTTGAATTACAGGGAGGTGTTTACGTCATTTGACTAATAACTAAGCTAAGCTTTGTTTCCGTTGTTGAGATGAAGACCGGAACTCCGCCAATCAGGGCGCGAGAGTGCAATAATTTTGTTATTCTTTGTACTTGCTTGTGCGGTCTTCATAATTCTATAAGAAATCATCCACAACTTCCGGAATTTTAACAACGTGCTTTGTTTTCAAGTCTTTCTTTTGACCGAGTAGGCGTGTAATTCTTAACATTGCGGTAATCATGTTAAAACAAGGGTAAACTTCCCGCGGAAACTCAAGAAATCCAGCTTAGAAGTATCTCACTACACTCCAAAAGGAACCGGCAACTGCTCGAACTGAGTATTGTGTACAAAGCCTTTTAACTGCATGTCTTATGTACTCTAAAATTGACTGACGGCGCCAAAGGTCTGAATCCACATAACACATATTAAAAATTTCTATTGCTAATACCTCCGTGTAGATAGAGATTAGCTTTGCTTGCACATGAATGTAATTTAAATGCGTCGGTTTTATTACCCAACGCGTAGTTAATAATCATCAGTTGCGCCTGTGTTTGAGGTCGAGAAACAACCATTGGGTAAACGGATCTGTAGATCTGCCACCGCAAACGAGGTTAAATTTAGGTAAGGCTTTCCGGAGGAGTTTGTACAGCTGGTCGAGTGCTTGAAAACGTGACACGGTTTGAAATGGTATAACTGTTAGTTAATCAGATTTTGTGATAACCGAGTGTAGAATGGGGGAATAATAATGCCCACATTAACATTCCTAACAAAAGAAAACGGGGTGACGAATTTTCCCTTTTGGGAACCTAAAAGCTATAAGTGGATACACGATATTGGAATGAAAAGTTAAGTCCTAGAAACAGTTTTACAACCATGTCTTTTTTAGCACCCAAGCCTGATATATCGGCTGCGAAAGATCGACGGGTCTTCAATCATTTGAAGTTAAACAAAGCGAAATTTATCACTGATCACTTTGTCTTTAAAAGTTTAGTTTGGCAAAGGTTTTACTGAATCAACCTGAACGCAAATTCTTCAAAATTGAGATCACTTTGTTTTTAGTCACAGACTCTCTCATTTTCCCATGAAAGCGTAACTCAATTTTCCCTAAATAGCGTGCTTTACAATTGTAAACGTATTTAAGAGCGATTAGCGAACGTTCTCACGACATGACCTCGAGATAATTCTAATCAGTATAGTAAGACTTTTCAAGTGTTAAGATATAAAGAGCTGATTTGTGCTAAATATTCTGTCAAGACGAAACGATAACGCCAGAAAATGAACGACTCTAAACTATATTTCTCGTAGTTTAATTAATAATAACTTTTGGAAGACAGAGTCATCTTTATGAAAATCTACTACCTAACCACATGTTCACGATAAGCAATCGTTTGGCAATGTTATGTCATTACAATAATATAGACATGAGGGCGGAATCTTATAGTAATATCGTTGGTAGTTTTGAAGCAATTTTATAGAATATCGCAATGTTTATTACGAGTTCGAACACTTGTCACTTCTGTTCAAATCAAACTTGTTTTTCAATCACAGCCCTTGGATTTTGTTACTTAAAAAATTCGCCAGGTTTCTCGGCCGTGTGCGGCCAAATGCTCTCGAGAATATTAAACGATTCTGGAATGTTTGACACGAAAGAATTACGGTGAAGAAAAACCGACCTTCAGCTGGAAGGGCGGATGCCAAATGACGTCACGAACTAACGGAACATTCGAGGAAATGTCAACAGATTGATCAGTAATTTGTAAAAGAATTCTGTATGCCTCAACAGTGATAAGGAAACGGATGTGAGTTTTAAACCAGTAATACGGGGGTTAATCGAAGAAAAATTGAAATTTGTTATATACTCTATGCGAACTTCACACTTCGTGAAAGCGCCTTTCAAACTGTGCGAGCCAGTGTAGATCGATATTTTTTCTTTGTGACCTGAGTGTTTGTTTATTAAGTATTAGCTATTGAACACTTTCGTCGGAGCAACATTATAATTCGGTATCTCTAGTAACAGTGTTTGTTATCTAATTACCGCGGTCTTTTTCATAGATTTCCTCTGTGTATTATACCGCTAATTTAATAACTCTAATCTGAGTGAGGCCAATTCACTTCACAAGCTTCAATTTAGGTATCTGCTATAGAATCCTGGCTTGCTAACTCTTCCAGACTGTGAAACAGTCAATAGATCGGCAATTACTTCCAGTTTGCGCTGTTTTTTCAAGAAAAATTCATTCGACACTCATCTCAACTTTTCCATGCGTCAAATAAACGTTGAGGGAACGCGTTTTAATTTACGGGGGAAAATATTCACGGGGTCATTGGCGGACCGCCCTGCAATTTCAGTCTCAGTTGCGGAAAAACCGTCTTGACCTTAGACGTGTCTACTAATTGAAAATCTGTTCACACGGTTGTTAAGGTTTCACACAGAGGGCCTGCGTAGAATTAAACATTTCATTCCAGGTCTTTGCGATCGAGTTTCAAAACAGCACCTTAATCTGCTTTACACAAATGCCACTGTTGTTTCTTTCCAATCCCATGATTCCCTCGACAAACCTGGATACAAGTCAAATAGTTGCAGTGAATATGTTGTGCATAATACGCTCTCTGAAAGATGTGCATTGTTCTCAACTTGGAAATAACAAGACCTTGAATTCCGACAGAGACATACACCCTTCTGTTTCATTAGGTATGGCAAAGAGAGGAGATTGTGTAAAATGTTTTTTCTTTTGACTTTAAAAATGGATAGAAATGTGTGAAATTTTTTTTTTCACACGTGGTTTATTTTACTTGCTCACCGACGGAGCTCAAGAGTTTCTTTAGAGGCTAAGTCCTGTGTCTGTTTTGTGTTGCAGATCGATTTGCGAGGTAAGCCTAGCAGACTCCCTCCGAGAACAACGTTGTTTCAAAGATATGGACGAGGAAGAGCGACTTGACCGTCCCTGGAATGCGTGGATTGCAGTTAGAAAAGAATCACTACAGCCTGTGAACCAAGAACCCGCGGCAGACCCGAACAATCCGCGGAGAATGTCGTTTCAACAATGGATATCCGAAAAAGAGCTCAACCACTTGAGAAGCCTCTTCGCCAACGCGCAGGAGGAAGCGAAGACGAACGAAAAACAAGCAAAGCTTCTCAAGGGCAAATCGTTCGAGGAGTGGATGGAGGATAAGCAACGAGAAGTCGAAAGGGAGAAAGAACGGGAGAAAGATATAGAAACCCAACAAAGACTTGAGCAAGACAAGAAACACCACCGACGGAGGATGTCTCAGGCAGAGTACAACAAATGGTTGATGCAGAAAGAGAGGGACGCCTTGCTAATGGAAGAGAAGAAGGAACAGCTGGCCAAACAGCAACACGAACTTATGAAAAAGAAGTGGGAGGAACAAGATGAAATGAAGAAAAGCTGTAAACACACGGTGGGTCGAACGCAGAGCTTGCCGGTGGAGGAAAGAGCAGTGCCACGGCCAGCATTAAATAAGCATAGATATAAAACTGTAAAGTAACTTTTGCTGTTGGCGTAGGTAGGTGCATTCGTTTTAGTAAGCAGTGTAAAAGAGTGGTTTTCAAATGATTTTCTGAAAAATTCTGTACTTCGAACGCTTTGTGCTTTTGCAGGCTAGGTCTCTGATTGGTCCAAAACACTCGTGCAGCGTTCTTCTACCAATCAGAGCAATGAAAGTAATATTATTTGCCAATCAGAGCAGAGCAAAACTTTGACACACGTGATTTTTCCCGCTCTTGCAACCGCGGGTGCCTTGAGTCTCCTTCGCGTTCTGATTGGTTTAGGTTTGGTATTTTAAGGCTTTGTCTTCTTTACAAATAATCTTAGTACGTTTAGGTGATGTCGCGTGGAAACAAATAGAAGGGCAACACGAATTGAAAATCCATACTAGAAGTAAATTGAAAAAAAAAAAAACTTTCTGATATCAAGAAATGACCCTAGATGTTTAGAAAAGACGGATCTAAAGGTTGCATGACTTTGTTACATGATAACCTTTTCACGTAGCGACCAATTTAGTTTTATTTATTGTTTCTTTGTTTAGAAAACAAGAATGTTGGCTGGAAATTCTCTTTCAAATGGTAGATCAATACAAAATTAGGTTAACCCCGAGCTTATCAGTTATACTAGTTTCAGGAGCCATATGACAACCACTCCGCAAAGATAACAGATTTTCGTCGTTAAAAAAGCGAGTGTAATTAAGCCTTTTCAATCGTCCCTAGTCTTATCAATAGCTGTTCTTTTTCGATCCATTGTTACTTCCTTGATTTTTTTGTGTGCTTTGTTACACAGCTTCCGTGAGATTCGTTGATTTAAACCATATTGTTTGACATCTGGAGAAAGTCACCTAGAAAAGTGCGATCTAGCTTAGCCTCTGTTTTGCTCTGGTAGATAGCATGTGCTTCAAGTAGATTACAACACAAATCAAAAGCCATAGCAATTCCAAGAGAGTAGACCTTACATATCACAAAACCGTGATTGTGTTTGTTCAGTTCTTAGCTTATTTATTCTAATCACACAACTCGTTTTCGGAATCAGTTGTACATATATTAAGTTGATTGCTTCGGAGACGAATGCAGTTATAATTAGTTTACCAGATGCTGCAGCTTCGTGGTCTTGCAGCGGCTATATTATTGCAACGTAATTTAGAGTTGACAAGGTTAGAGTCAGACAGACTTGAATAAACTGATGTTTCAAATGATGAAGACGTTCTGTTAACTTTGTTCTTAGGCTTCCCTTGTGCCTTCGACTTATCAAAGTCTTCTATTTTCTCAAATTGTTTTTGTGTTCTTATACCTTTGAGAAAATAGATATAGTATGAAAGGTCTGTTTGTCTTTCAAGGAAAGTCATTTCCACCAATGGCACCGTTTTTCCCGCTCAGTCAATCAGGCGTCAAATCAACACCAACCGCGCGAATTTTCCCGCGCTTTTCGCGGGGAGGGCTGATTCTATTCGAAAAGTTAACCAGGAGCCTATCAGTAGGAGCGTGCAACTACTCCATATTCCTGTCACCACGTTTCCACAGACCGATCTATTTTTAGTCTAAATTTACCAAGAATTCAGACCCCTGCAGGAACCTCAGTGACCAATCACAAGCACGGACTTAATTTTTAACTGACGTCATCATTTCACCGGAAGATTAAGTCCACATGTCCACCTGGGGCCGCCATTTTTTCCTTACTCAGTGATGCGCGCTCATGTAGACCGGAACTGACCTATCTCGAAGGAAAAGAAGCCTTAAAATAGACCGGTCTGTAAAAATGACACGATGTAGGCTTAGTATGGGGATTTATGGGAGTTGTACGCTCCCAGTGGTGAGCTATCCTGGTTTAACCCTGTTTTGCTTAGATCTGTGCTTGAAACAAAAATGCACCACATTCTATACATGATCCTACGCCCACGAACAACAAATTTATGTCAAACGTTCTTTCATTTCTGTGTTTTTGGAGTCTTTGAGAGTACGCATTCGTTATGGACTTAGACATCATTCGATCAAATTAGCCTCAAATTTCCCTAAAATTTCAGCTTATCAACTGCACTCTAAACTGTCTCGTCTCACAGCTCGGATCCAAGACAAACGCTGTCTAAACGCCTCTTGCTCCATCAAAAAGAAAATCATAACTTAATAAAATTAAGTATGCAGTGACACTTTGTTTTAATTTTTGTCCTGCGCTGTTCGCAGCTTAAATTTGCATTTTCTGTTGCGAGCATAAGTTAGCGACGTAAGTAAATTGGCCACTTTCTAGCCCTTAACGTAATTGGCTAAGCTTGCACGTGACAAGTTGCCCATAAAATCTCAAGCCTGGAAACACTTTTCCAGCCTTCAAGTTGGTCACATTTATGGGATAAATCAAGTAAGTCCGAGCAAGAGATCTTTACAAATGAAGGCAAAGGCTAAGAGCGACTACTTCACGGTTCATTGGAGATGAAGCAAGATGTCGTGACCCTAAACACGTCATCTTTGTGACGGTCTATTTGAAGGCTGTTTTGACGTGAATTCCTGAGAAGTAAAAATAACATTTTGCAACGTGACCAGAATTCTACGTTTCTCTTTCGCGTAAAACTGCAAATTGGCATTTTAACGCTTTTGAGCGCTGCCCATGTCAACCATTTGTTGAATTCCGAGAACAAGTATCTCCTAATATCCGTTTTAAATCATAAAATGGCCAGTAACTTTGCCTGTAAGGAAATGCGCGTCATAAACTGTTTGTTATTCTCGTAGAAAGAAAACAGCGAGAGTTTTATTCATAAAAAAAATAGCTAGAAAGGACAGCATACTAGTTCTTGATTAATTTGCGCGGTATTCTTTATGTACGGCAAAACTTCCGAAGTATGTTTTACAAAATCACACGCACGGGGAAAAAACCTCCTTTTAAAACAGGATGAAAGCAGTAACATTTTGCTGACGTGGAAGAAAAATTATCGGAAATAACATAATGGTTCTAATTGAATAACAAAGATAAACCTAAGGAAATGGAAAAGATAATAACAAAAAGCCTAATGTGGTGCATTATAATAATTGATTTTGGTTTTTAATCTGTTGGTAAACTGTACACCAACGTTTCCTTTCAAGAAAGTAAACGCTAGATGCTTACTGTTTGGACGTGTTTTTTTTTTATTTCAAACACTCTTGTTTTTTCTGTTTGGGCGCAATCTTTACACTTTACGATCTATTTTAGAGGCGCTCAAAGTGCTTAGTACAATGCGCGTGTCAATTAAGGCGCCTCTAGTGTCAGTCATTGTCGCGGCCAACAATAGATCGCATATTAGCTTCAAAAAGTGTTTAGGCTTTTGAATAAATGTCGCGGATCAGTGGAATCACTTCTAATGAAAAGTTAGCATCAAATTCGACCAATTCGTGCTAAGAACCAAGTCACGCAACAACACTGAAGCAATATCAGAGTGAGCCGTGTTAATGGTGAGACAGAGCTTAGCTTTAATTGCTACAGCAATCCACGAGCAATCACTATTAATAACATTAGTACGTGCCGTTTAACGAACATCTACAAGTCGAGTTGTTCATCGGAGGATAACGAACACAGAAAGCGCCTGCCTTCGCAAGTCTTTTAAAAATATTTCACCTCAAGTAACATCCTTGACAACAAAACCCGGCATTCCAAGGAACTTCATTCTTCTCTAAAACTAGACGTGTAGAGGCTATTTCAAAGCATCGATCACTGTACACAAGAAGTGATTTTCTTATCGCTTGACCGATCTCCGACGGTGTTGAAGTTATAAGCAAAGTTGTGAAATTGCTATTTAGGCGACACCTAGGGGTGAAAAGGAAATAACGTTAACAAAGCATCTCCGGTTTCATCCAGAGTTCATCTGAAAGGGAATTAGCGGCTCTGAACAAGACAACTTGGAACACGAGCATGCCACGAGGCCTGAGAAACAATATCGTGAGTAACCATCGTTAGTTGACAACAAACTCTTCAAAGACACTACTGCGGTTTACGGTCGGTGAAAGTTACCTCGAGTCGAGTGGACCAGATCAATGGTTTGTTCCAAAGTGGATAGCAGTGAGCAGATAAACATTATGGACGGTGATACAGGTAATAAAGCTGATGAGAACGCTTCTAGAAGCAGAGCTATCGACATTTTAACGCCAGAAGGAGAGACGTTTAAGATAAGCGTAGGAGACGATGCAATGATAAAGAATATTAAAATTGACAGCGAGCTCCTTTGTGGTATCCCGTCCGACCTACAGCTTATAAAACTGCAAGGCAAAGATCTGTGCAACGAGGACACTGTAGCAAATCTCGGCATAACGGACGGCTGCACACTTAGAGTAACAGTCCCACAGTGGTGGCAGAAATTTGTTTCCACGTGTTACAAGGGAGACACACAACAAGTGAGAAAGAGAATCTACGTCAAAATGAGCCAGGTTTCGCGCGAGGAAAGAAGCTTCACGGCCGCTTTCATCGGCGCAGTGAAGGGAAACCACAATCTGATGTTCGCAGCGTTTGCGGGAGGGAAAATGAACCTGCACAGCAAAACTAAGTTGAGTGGGAGAAATTTGCTTCACGCTGCAGTTTCTGGCGGGAGTACAAGCTGCGTAGCAAATATTCTTATGAACGAGGGCAACGCTCTGTTAGAAGCACCCGACAACACTGGTGAAACACCGATAAAAATGGCCATAAAACTGTACGGTGAAGCCGGAGATATTGTGAAGTTCTTAAACGTTTATCTCGAGCTCCACCGGCGCGATGCGAAACATTCCGGCTTTTCTAATCGTTACTGGGACAACCTGGAGCGAAACAATATAAACATTTCAGATATGGTTAGCGGGGATAATGACTCTAACAATGGAGACGAGAGCCACTCTCAATCCGATGAAAATATTAGCAGCAAATTCGGAGACCTGGATCTCGACTCAGATGAACTGCCAGGAGAGAACACCAGAACAAATTATACAAAGACAGAGTTTTTTACTCCTGCTAAAAGTCTTCCTTCGGTTACGAAAGTAAACATCGAAGACTACGACGCCACAACGGGTCAGGACTCGTTGGCTGTCAATTTGGACAGTTCATCTGATCCAGATGAGCCAAAGATCAATGCAAATCCTAACAGTTTAAGCTCCAATGAACAGGGTTGTGGACAAAAGAGTGACACAGGTTATTACAGTGGTAATAATCAAAGCACCGGAAAAGATGCGAACCACGTCACGGAGATGCTTTGGAATGAGGATTTGTTTACACAGGGTAAAACGCCTCCGATCGAAACAACAACAAACTACGAGTCAAATTTAGCAGCAGACGAATCAGAGAACGTTAACAACGTGTCAATACTGTCCGCTGACCAATCTGCAGACGGCGATGCTGACTCCAGCCATTGCCCTAAACCACCGAGGCGTGCCCAGCTCCGAAAGCAGAGTATTCTTGACAGTCGGAGAAAGAAGTCTACAACGGAAAGGCCAAATTTAGAACAGCTTTTGGCTATGAGTTCCGAAAATAGCTCTCCGCTTCAAGGACAAAGTAGCGAAGGTATTGCGAACGAGCCACGAGATAGCGAAGTGCCCACGAACGGGTCACGCGATAGCGAACAACCTCCCGAGGGGTTCACAAACGAGTCTCGCGAGAAACAAGTCAGTGCGACCCTTGCGGAAAATCAGAAAGATCAGGCTACCTTGCCAACAGCTACTGCTTCGTCAAATTGCGGCAACGATACCCAAAGTCACTCTCCAAAACCTCTTCGAAGAGCTCAGCTTAGGAAGAAGTCTATTGTGGAGCAGAGGAGACGACGATCAATAGCGGCAAGACCTAACCTCGAGGAACTTGCAGTTAACCGTGAAGAGGAAGCCGAAGAGGCGACCTCTGCGGAATCCAAGCCAGAATCGTCTGCTTTGGAACCTAAGGAAAAAGAAACAACTGCAGAAGAATCCAAAGACGAAGGGGCAACTGCTGTGGAAACTAAGGACGAAGGGACGGCCGCTCCGGAGACTACGGAAAAAGTGTCGTCGGCTGTGGAATCCAAGGAAACAGAGTCCACAGCTGTGGGCTTCAAAGAAGAAGATTGTCCCGTTTCCGCAAGATACGTGCTACAACTGTGGCAGGACCAAGCCCAGGAGTCGGCGGCAGCTGCCTTGTCGGGTGACGAATCAGACACGAGTCACTCGCCCAAGATTCCAAGGAGAGCTTTTCTTAGAAAACAGGTGTTCGTGGAGCAAAGACGGAGGCGTTCAGCGACTGAGCGGCCGAACATTATCAAACTACTTGCAGCTGCTAACGAACACGGCGATGGGGAAGACGCTGGCGAAATCGCACGTCATGATAAACGAGAGGAAAACCCGCCTTTGGAAGGTCAAAATAATGATTTTGTAATTTCTGTTGGACCGGAAGGTATTACTTATGATTTCTCACCCGTTACGCCAAGTGACGATGTTTCAATGAAAGAACATTCAGAAGATAGGGAAACACCCGAAACGTCGTCGCATTCACCAGCAGTGGGAGGAACACAAGAAAGGGTCCCGATTAGGTTCTCACAGAGGTGTTCCAATACTGGCCCATTACTAGAGGCCCGTGCAAGGAGAGACCAACGAAATAAACGGTCGTCTTTGAGTGGAGACGAATCAGACGTAAGCGACTACGAGCAAAGCGTGGTCCAAGAGACAGTCGCGCCCATCAACCGCGTGGTAAAAACGCAGCGGAGAAGGCGCCTACCCACATTACCCGACAAAACGATAAAATTACCACTCATCAAAATCGAGGACAGTGGTTCTTCCGTGGGTTCAGATTCATGTGATCCCCACGTGGCTAATCACGTGCGCGCTTCTGGGTCTGTAAATGGCGAGATGAGATCACCAGCTATCGCTCCTCATCCTCCGGTTTGCAGATCTCGTTCAGGATCAATATGCAGTGAGGATTCAATGTCATCTGGAGAGGTGAACTCCGAGAGACCAAGGTAACGTTTATGGCAGATCTCCCCAACCGGAATAGCTTTTGGAAGACATTCATTTAGCCCTGCAATATCCACCGCAATAGGCTTTATCAGAGACTTACAGCCAGAAACATCTTGATCAGCATATGAAACAATACCACATAAAAGAACTGCCCAGTAGCTTTCATTTAATGGCCGCATAACAAGGGTTTTATTCACACACTTAAAAGTAAGAACTACCTAGTAGTGAGAACCTAGATCACCATAAACAGTACCACATAAAAGAACTGCCCAGTAGCTTTCATTTGAATGGTCGCATACAAAGGTTGTATTTCCAGACTTAAATATAAGAACTACCCAGATCAGCTTAATAAGCAGAAACTCATGGCAGTACGGCCCAATAGCTTCCATTTGAGCTAAGATTTCATCTACAGATGTACAATCTGGAACATAGTTAATTGATTTAATGAAAATGGTTAAAACACAAGGCTTACTTATTTTTTACTTGTCAAGATTTCCAGGTGTTAGCTTCTGAGAAATCAATCTTAAATACATATTTTATATAAGTACAGCTGAAGTGGGTCCCTGCGGTCTTACTAGGCATATTTTCTTTTTTCAAAAGGGCACAGAGTGAAGAAAACAACATCTACAGCCCCCAGTCCGCGCCCAACGCCAAAAGTGTTTCAGTCAGACAGAGAAGGAAAAGTGTACCAAACACCACGTTCAGACCGACACAAAACTCGCCGATAACACGAACGAGGAGAGGCTCTGTGCAGGTGGAGGACCTGGAGGAACAAGGGTAAGGTGTTGCATGATGATCACATGATCATACGGAGCTTCAGGTCAAAGTACGAATATTAATACGACTTTTCAAACCTAAAGCACGTGCAGCGCATAAGATCATCACGTGTCACTCCAATCTCGTTTTCAGGACCAGATATAGACCACTTTCATAAATGGCCGCCAATTATAAATTCTTTTGGCAATATTAAAATTAGCCTTACTAATCTCATTTTGAAGTCAGTAATTCAAAATGATTTTTACACTGAGACGAGGTTAGTAAGGCTAATTTAAATGCATACAAAAGAATTTTAAATTGGCAGCCATTTATGAAAAGGGTCTATGAAGAAAATCAGGGTAATCCCTGTGCCGAAGTTTCTCATAAAGTATGTTTTCGACTGGGAAGTTTTCATACTACTTTTATTTCCATTTTCCTCTCTGTCTCATATTGAGTATAATGAAATTAAAACTCAATTTTATTTACATTTCGAAAAAAGCGCTAATTTAAAAGCAGCTCAAGCGGGACTAGGCATCTTAATCGACTCACACTTACGCTGTAAAACATCTTTTCTTTTAACTGGCTGCCTAGTATTTTTAATTCTTAGGTAGCCAGCGCCCGACCTCAGGGGTGAAATAACAGTTCTTATTGGTCTGTTTGTATTATTGAAAAACATTACCTTCTCGTGTAATTTTCACAGTTATCAGATGAGTCCCCAACTTCGTGCGAGATTAAAACTGCGCGGGCAGCCCCGTGAAAACTTACCTTGGAACGAGTGGAGAACAAAAAGACGGTCTGGCTCTATTCCTGACGGAAGCGAGGGAGAAACTGAAGGAGGAGAAAATAGTAATCACAGAGAACTCAGCAACACAGAAGCGCGCGTGGACACGCGCGTCGGCACGCACGTCGATACGCGCGTGGCGTGGAACGAAAAGAAGGGCCCGCAGTCTTCTTGGCATGGGAATTCCCGGATGAGCTTCACCGAGTGGCTTGACAACAAAGAAGCCATGGAGCGGACAAGGCCGATATCTGCGCATGCCGCAAGGAACGAGCAACAAAGAGATGGTGTCGGCCATGAGCGTCACCTTCAGACTGCTAAGAAGTACGAGGAATGGCTGCGAAAGAAGGATCAAGAAGCTTTGGAGCAGGAGGAGATGCTAAGAAAGAAAGCGACAAGAAAATTTCACAGGACATACAAAAAGAAGTGACCGAGTGAACCTGGGATCTATCGCTACCACGAAGGAGGCATGCACCAAGACTAGAATCACAGGCATGCCATACTCTGATAATCGATGGTATGCCTGTGGTCAATTCAACTCTTTTAATTCTAATAAGTGTTAAAGTTCGTTTTTTATAGCAGAACATTGACTCATGAGTACCACGAAGTCGAGGAAACACAGCCATTGAGTTTTAGATCCGACGACCAGTTAGAGTTTACCCAAAGTAAGTTGTATCGACTTTTGCCAGTGATCTAGTCGTGGACGAGCTGCCGGCGACTTGACAGAGTTGCGTGACGACGCACGCTCAGTAGGTGCGAGCAGAAAATCCCGAAGTCGTCGTCGGATCTAAAGGTCTCTGTTGCGTGACTTGCTCGAGGCGTTTCCAATAGTTAGCAACCATCTGCGCGAGCAATCAAACACAATGACATTTTGCTGTCACGTCACCTTGTCGCGAGGAATACACGTCACGTTACGTAACGATCAATCTAACACGCAAACTGTGAATCGATTCAGTTTCTGATACCGGACTACAGCCGAAAACGGTACTTTTTCCCTGACTGCAAAGTCAGTCTTCAAGTGCTGATAATTCCAGCTGGAGTAGCTAACAAACACTGAGAAGGCCGATACGTTGATCAGAAAGGAAAGTTGATTGATTGATTTATTGGGTGACTGATTGCTGAACTATTATATACAGAGTTCCATTGAAAGCATTATGGAATGATGAAGAATGTTAACTAGGTTGAAAGTTTGCTTTGTAAACAATCTCATTTTCAGAACACAAATTAATATATTTAATGAAATCTCATACAGCTGCTAATTATGTACATCTATATTTGTTTTATGGTTGATTGAATAAAAATATAAGGTCTACGCCCATTAAGTGTCTACACAAAGTGATAAATATGAATGAATTTTTGCGTATAATGCTGGTTAGAAGCCCTGGGCTTAAACAAATTTCTTAGGGGTTTCTGAGGGACTTACCACGGGTGAATGAGGCTCCCCAGGGGAGGAAAATGGTCGAGATGGGGAACAGAAGAGCACGCGGGGGACGACGGGAAGAGCGTTCCCCAGGTGTTTTTTTGTCCCCTCTCCCCAGCCTCCGAACTGCTTGCCTATTCGGTCAAGACAGTTCGAAAGAGGCCAGCTGAGAGGAGAGTGAGGAATATATTGGCTGAAAGCTAACCTGATTGAAAGCTTTGATTGAATTCTACTTGCAAACTTGTTGATTGGTCTTTTCTGTTTTATGTACCATTAAAGTGGTACTTAGCCTGCGTAGCAAGCGTTCCCGTATGAGCCGAATGAAATCGGACCGCGCGAAGAGCTTTTCGCATTCGGGCCGCGCGAGAAGCGAGGTGGGAGCAAAAATGTGGAAGAAGCGGGGAGAGGGTGGGGAAAGAAGGACCCCTCGTCCCAATTTTCGCGCGGCCCGAATGCGAAAAAGCTCTTTCGCGCGATCCGATTTCATTCGGCTCGCACGGTACTATGACGAAAATCTCATCTTTCCTATCTAAGCCATTTTAAAACATAGACAAGTAGCCTGTGCGAGAAGGAAAACACTGTTGTTACTATTTTCAAATATCTCTTTCCGTTCCAGAGATGAAGTTTTTAAAATATGCAAATTGGCTAAGCTCTTTGACGTAACGTGTTAAAATAAATGATTGATTGAGGTCATAAACTTTACCAAACTTTGACCAAACATGATGAACAAATAGGCCATTTCCGAATTACCTCAGGCCTCTTTTTAGAAGCGAGTCTTGGTGCTCACTTTTCATATGTAAATCAATTTCATTCACATGCAAATTAAACTCATTTGCGTGTGAATGAAAATTGGTTTGCATATGAAAGGATGAGCACCAAGACTCGCTTCCGAAAAGAGGCCTGAGGTAATTCGGAAATGGCCTAAGATTCTTGGTAGTAATATTCTACCAGGGTGCTCCACAATACGAGTTTTACATTTTTGTTACCATGGCAACATACCGGGGTCCAGACCTTCCCGATATTCAAGGTTTTTCTGGCCACCTTAGAGGTTTTATATTGATATTCCCAATGGTGCCCCATTTGCATGATCCAGCAAGCGTAAAAATACGTTAGGTCGAGTTCACGGTTTTGTTTAATGTTCTTCGAGCTGAAAATCACTAAAATATTGAACACTCAGGTTGGAGGGGACTGGAAAAGAGTGGGTTGCCATGGGAACGGACATTTCTACAGCCGTCGGTGTGTTGCATGTAGAGCTATTAGCCTACCAAGTTTTAATGGTTTCCGCTGGAAATTTACCAAGATAGCTCTATTTATATACTAGATGTAATATTTGGTTGAGTGAGTGACGTCATCATTCCTCTCATTTGCATATTTGACTCGTTCAGTCAAACTTAAATATCTCGTGAACCAATACAGATATTTGCCAACGGTTCACGGCGTTTTTAATTCTTTCGTGGAATTCTATGTGATTAACCTTAAAATTTAAGGAGTAAGAATTGGATTATAGGAAAGGTTGGAGGGTGAGGACGTTTTTTGGGGGGATATATCACTTATTTTTAGATGACAGACCATCGTTAATGATCAGACTTACCGAAAACCAGGAGTGCTTTTACATGTAATTGTAACCAGAAGGGATTATCAAGAAAATTTTGCACCGTATGAATTGTGGATAGAATGCAAAGTGAAGAAAAATTGCGATTATCAGTATAAGAAACAGTAATTGGATTGAATGGAGCACAATTCAGGGAGTGATCTCGCGAGGCAGATTTGAAATTACGAGCACGATTAGTCTCTGAATTATACGACACGAGGCCTAATTACTAAATCAGTGATCATATAAAAAAAAAGACTTTTGAGCTTCTTTGGAGCGAAAAAGTTAGTAGTATCTTCAATACGTTTTTACAAACTGTAGGGAACGTAGTTGATGTGCTTATGGCGCAGGTATCTAATGACAAAAAAAGCTGGATTGGATACTTGAAACTGAACACCCACGTGATCGCAGGCCGATTACACGACAAAAAGGCACGCGAATAACCAATCACGACGGAGATTGTTGAATACGATTTGACTGAACAAGTAACTGAACAAAAAGCCTGATAACAAGTTCAGCGCACGGTGCACTGTTTTGCTAATTGAACTTTGAAGCCACTGATAATGGGAAAAAGAACCCTGCAAGAATGAATGGCAAGTCGTGTATAGAGTCAGTCAGCGGATAGGTCGTTTGGTCTGTTGGTCAGTGGGTCGGTCAGTCGGCGGTCAGTCGGGTAGTCCGTCCTTTCGTCCGTCCGTCAGTCGGTCGGTCCTTCCGTCAGTCTGTGAGTCAGTCAGTCAGTCAGACAGTCAGTCATTCAGGCAGTCAGGCAGACAGGTAGACAGGGAGGCAGTCTGTCTATCTCTAAGTCAGTCAGTCAGTCCTTGAGTCAGTCTGTCAGTCAGTCAGCCAGTCAGTTAGACATACAGTCAGTCAGTCTGTCAGCCAGTCAGTCAGTCAGCCAGTCAATTACACAGACAGACAGTCAATCAGCCAGTCAGTCAGGCAGGCAGGTAGGCAGGCAGGCAGGGAGGCATTCTCTCTATCTCTCAATCAGTCAGTCAGTCAGTCGGTCGGTCAGTCAGTCAGTCAGTCAGTCAGGCAGTCTGGCAGGTAGGTAGGCCGGCAGAGAGACATTTTCTCTATCTCTCAGTCAGTCAGTCAGTCAGTCAGTCAGTCGGTCAGTCAATCAGTCTGCTAGTCCGTCAGTACGACAGTCAGTCGGTCTTATCATTTACAAAACAGTTACCGGTTATTATCTTTGCCTTCCTGATAAGAGTCTAGAAACAGGAGAAGCAGTAAAATGATCAAAAGTATATTTGTTGGTAGTAATTCTATGTAAAGGGAACGCCTGTTGTGTGTTTGAGTGGTTATTAAAACTTCCCTTTCTCTACTAAATCCATGAAATTCGTTATCTTTTGTTTGGTTTGTCAAATTACGTCAGTTTGCATTGCGTTTTCACTACGGAGAATCACTCGGTTCAGAAATAAAGGTTAACACGAAAATCTACTTATAATCTCTTTTATAAAGTACCATTAGGTGCGTCCATTTATTCCCACGATCAACTAAATGACGTACTGAGGGAAGAAAAAAAACAGAACAAACCGCAAGTGATATTGGTAGGTTTATTTGCGAAAGTAATAAAAGTTACAAGTTTTACATCACAATAGCTACTCAGACAAGCTTGTATGTCTTTTAATTGATGGCGTAGTATATCACGAATCGTTAAATAAGTGCATAAAGCTAAACAGATATTAAGCTATCTTTCAGGCCCCTTGGGGCTTTTACTGGCTTGGAGTCTATTATTTATTACTCTTTATATTTTCAATCTCACTAAAGCTCTCATGTTGACACGCAAACACAGAACTTAATAAGATTATCTGTTTCCCTGTGAATACTACAAATTTTGCACAGTTGTCCTCTTTCGCGGACTGAAAAAGTCCTTTGTTTCTTGGTGACTGGGCAATATCTCTAATGCCTGTCAAGTAATTGGAGACGCTTTTAAGGAGATATCATTTCACTCAAGTTGGAAACACAACCTGACATCATAAAGCGGTGGTGTAGAGAAAGCAAAGCCGGTCTTAAAATCGACAAGTAGAAATACATGTAATCAACGAAACCAGCTTGGAACATAAAGGGAGTTAATTGACGGGATAGAACTGAAGTCTGTAAAAAGAAATTCAAAGGAAGGAGACAATGGATGAATTGAGGCAAAGCGGTGAAACAGCATCGACGAAAGAAGACAGTGACGCTTCTCAAGTCCATGTTCAGCTACCGACAGGGGAGACTTTAAGTTTTCAAGCCAAGCGCTCGTCAAATGTGCGTGATTTGAAAATGATGGTGGAGGTGAATAGCGGCGTTCCGTCAGACTTATTTACACTTAAACACAACCGAGGTGATAATAAAGCTATTGAACTCAATGATGAGATAAAGATGGTGGACATCGAGGCGCAACCCGCCCGTGGGGGGACCGGTGAGGGGGACGATGGTGAATCGACGACGTTCGAGCTGAGCATTCCTCCCTGGTGGCAACGCTTCGTGGACCGGTGTATGAAGAGGGATGATCGGCAGATATTCAAGCGCATTTTGATCAAGATGAATCAGATCTCGAGCGAAGAGAGAGCTTTCGTCGCAGCTTTCATAGCAGCGCAAAAAGGCGACGGTCAGTTGTTGCATGACTTGTTGAACGGAGATGTGAAAATTGACGTCAAAAAAACCGTGCAATGCAGCGGTCGCACGCTTCTACACGCCGCGGTAGCCGGTGGCAACTTCTCTTGCGCGGCGGCAATCTTCATGAACAATGGGTCGGCGCTGCTGTCCAGAGCTGACCGTCAGGGAGTCTCGCCTATGGATATGGCTAAAAACACCAACCAACATGATCTGGTCAAACTACTAAACCAGTACGTGGAACTACAGTCCCAGGAAGCTTCAGGAAGCCAGTCTGCCATCGCCAAAACGTTGGAATTTGACATTAAAGGCGATGAGGAAGACAAGTCGCGCGCTAACGGCCAGAAACACGAGGCAAACGACACAAAGATCGATCAAGTCGAGGAATCTAAACAAGACGGCATGATTCTCCAGAATGAATCAAAGGAAAAACCAGCGAGGACAACAGTTGACGACATCATGTACAAAGTGAGAGACGAACTGTCGAGAGAAGAAGTCAATCAACGAAGGGAGAATAAAGAGGACCTTAGTGAGGGACCTATTCCGGCGCGTGCTGTGCCCGAAAGGATGTTACATAGAGGTTCCAATCCTCAACTCAAGCTGCACATGCCATTAAGACCCTGCATGTCACTTAACAACCACGACAGGCCTTCTGCGCGCACATACGTCGAAGAAATAAGACCGCTGACTGGAAAACCTGTCCCGGGAGTCAAGAAGGTTGAGGAAAAACTACCTAAACTGGACACCCCAACTTCTTCACCTATGAATTCTCCGCGCATTGGCCGTAAACTCGTTCCATCTCTTCTTAACCTGGAGACGCCAGGAAGTCCTATTCTCCGCCCCAGATCTCCATCGCTTCCCCGCCCCAAGTCTCCCTTGTTACCTCGCCCGAGGTCCCCCACTTCTCCGATGATGAGAACACACGTCCTCCGTACGTACAGCTCGCCTGCGGGCTCACCTGAACCAAGGAGAAGAGCCATGAGCTTGCACGCGGGAGAGACTGGGAATGACAGGTATGTAGCAGACAAAATAATGTAAAGGGGAAGAGAACAGGGTGTTATTAATCGTTAAATAAAACTGCAAGAACTGCGTCGGTGGCAGGAATACTAGTTATGCAACGCTTTCGAGTGGTATATATCATGGAATATCCCACGACTCACTTGTATTTTCTCCCGGCATGCACATAAGCCTTTAGGCGAGTGTTGGTTGTAAAACAAACTTTATACCATGCCATAGAAATACAGTGGCCAACACAATCTAGGCAACGCACGATGGGAAGGTTGGGTGTAATACCAACAGCTTTCCTGTATTCTGATTGGCTGTGTGTTCAAAGGCTTCCTGATCCACGGGTGTAGTTGAAGTAGCCAATATATCAACCCTGAATTTGTCTTTCCTGAAGAAGTATATCTAAAAGAAATGATGTGCTATCTGGCTTAACCTTTTTAGATTCTCTTATAGGAACGGATTTAAAGTGGGACCTCAACGCATAGAAATAAATTTGTACCGTTTTACGAGTAAAGTATCTTCAGCGACACACTGAGAAATAATAATATTTGTAATTTCAGGCAAATGAGCAGCCAGATGAAAGACTTCCTAATGTCACACTACGAATCCCGCGAAAGCAAGCCTTGGAACATTTGGAAGACAATCAGAAAAAACCAGTTAGACCAGTTTGATGTGTCAGACGACGACGACGATGACGAGTCGTCATCCGACGATGAAAACGAAAAGCTTGCGCGCTTTTTGCAGGCACAAACGGCGAATCGTCGGAAAACGTTTGAGATTTGGCTGACAGATAAAGAAGCGCAATTGGTCAAAAACCAAACGGTATTGGCAGGAAAAGCGAAGAAGGATGCCATGACTAAAGAGAGAGAGGCCAACAGGAGACAATTAACTGGAAAGACATTCCAAATGTGGCTCGAAGAAAAGAGCGAGTTCAAACACCAGGAGTTCTTCAAGGGAAAAATTGCCGAGAACGAGCAAAGCGAGGAGAGAAGGGCTGAGGCGGTTAGGAAATATCAGGAGTGGTTGCGAGCTAAGGATGAGGAAGCCTTGGCACGAGAGGATCGATTGAGGAAGGAAGCGGCGGCTAAATTTACAGAAACAAAGCAGAAACGAGACGAAAAAATGCAACGAGCGTGGTATAAGAAAAAACTGTCCGATATGTCTTAACCTCAAAACACGCACGTCACACCACAGGTGACCCAAGCTCGCAAACGAGTGTCCCTGGTACATACATTAGTTCTCAGGCTACAGGGATTTGTAGGTGGAAAACAGTTATATACACCTAATTCCAAAATGGCTGCCATTTTAGTGTTCTTTTGTTTGCTTGCAAATTAGCCCTTGTTGCCTCGTTCAAGGGAAAATATTCTTTTGAATTTCGAGTTTAAGAACGAGGCAACAAGGGCTAATTTGAAGGCAAACAAAAGACCACTAAAATAGTGGCCATTTTGGAATAAGGGGTATTCTTAAGCCTAAAAAATACAAAGGAATATGAATAAGAATAAACCTACCGCGGTTCAGGTGTGTCTTTCGTTGGTTCCCGTGAGGGTTCTAGACCGATTTATGATCATTTAGGTGGCTTCTAGCCTCACAGCCTTCGGTCTAGAAACCTCACGGGAACCAACGAAAAACACACCTGAAGAGTTACAACCACCTTACACAGCATAATAATTGGACCACATGAAAATACGAACTTCTCAACGGCTTTCATTTGAACGGTCACACGTTAGGATTTACACAGGCTTAGAAGTTAGAACCACCTTGGTCATTATAATTTAGAAGCTTTCGTTTGATTTGTCACACCCTAGGGCTTTATCCATGACTTCAGCAAATGTTAGACTAACTTTGCAGAGCATAATAAACAGTAACGCAAGAAAGTACTGCTTGATAGCTTCCATGTGAATGGTAATTAATTCACTTTCGAGTAAGAGGCAGTTTCTGCATTAATCTGAACACGTTACGGTGAAAATTTTGCGTAAAGGCCAAAGTGAATTTGTGTGAGGGGAGATTTTTCGAGACCTAAAATCGGAGAAATGCTTGATTTTTGTGGGAGGGGTGAGTTAAAGGACTTGAAAATCACACACAGAGGGATATGATGACACTTTCTGAAGTCGGTTTCAAAACTTCACCTCACGCCATACTATTTTATTTTAAAAACTGTTCATGTACATTTTACTTTTACACTTTTTTTTAAAAGCAGGTAAGAAAACTGAGTGATCAACACTTTTCAGACTCATGTACGTCACTTCTCTGAATATCATTATCGCCAGAAAAGGCAATATTCAGAATTGCTTGCACATTATTAAATAATTCATAAAAAGTACAGAGTAATATGTTAAAATTTCCTAGAATTCAAACAATTTCCTATTTTAGTCTCATTTTTCTTCACTTTCCCAGCCTCTTCGAGGATATTTCGTGTTTCTATTTCGGTTTTCGTTACAGTACAAAATATATTTCACTTAATATCGTTAATTATATAAGTTCTCATGTGCAACGTAAATTACTATCAAAAACCCCACGCACAAATACCCAAACATTTGTGCAACAATGTGAAAAATACGCTAAATCCTTTACTGGAAAAATCCTAACTAAAGCCACTACCATGTAAAAAAAACGTGATTAATACTCTAAGCTACTTGACTTGTGGAAATTCCGAACTTATCCTCAATTTACTCTGGATATTAAATGCAGAGAAACCGAAACAGGAAACAAATTTCCAGCTATGTCGATCTCGAAACGTCCATCTTGGAAAACAGCGTCCGGTCCCTCCCCCTGTAAGTATCCTAGACACACTGGACGGCCGAGCTTGAAGCTGTAACAAGCACTTGTTATTGATCCCGCTAACGAGCCATTTCTGAGAATCGGCTCCCCTCCCCACGGGTAGTTGTCGTCGTCGTGTTCTTGAAGAGCTATATGCACAAGACGTTTCTTTTGTTGTTGATCTTTACCATCAAGAATGGCTTGTTTTCCGACAAAATCGCAATTCTGAGAAAGAAAGCGGTGATAAAAACAGAGTGGTTCGTTGAGCGAGGTGAGAAAACAAGAAGATCGCAGTGTTGCAGAATTAGAACGGAATCAGTTAGAGATGTGCTGGTGATGGTGGCGGTGCCGGCGAAAAGAAAAGGACAAGTTACACGGATGAGGCAAGAGTGCAAAGCGCCTTTCTACTCCAAAGGCCACAGTGCCCTCGTACAGCATTCTAGGTGTTTAGTCATTCCTGACTTTCATTATACTGTGCTTCACACAGCATGGGTTAGCTATTAATGTTACATTATTTTTGTGCAGGTGAAAACACAGCCTGGGTGGCAGCTATGCAAAAAAGAGCCTTTTCAAAAAACACTAAACAGCTCCACACCATTCTTATTTTTTCTAATAATTTCTGTAAGTTGTAAATTATTAACATGCAAGAGATAAGGATCATCAATGATCTCACGAACTACAAAACTAAAGCAAAGTTCTTTCATCCGCTTGCTTCCTTCGTTTCATAGCGATTAATTGGCGTGTCACATGAGTTTCTGGGAAATACCATTGCGTGACCACTGTAACGCGACAAGTCACGGATGTGACGGTAACGAGAGTCAACCTATTTACTTACAGACTTGAACCCGGGTTAATCAATGACTGATAAAGGCATGGCAGTGTCTGCTTATTTGTAATGTTAACACTATACCTTATTGAGTTGAACTCTATCCATAGTCCCTGCCTCCCATGGAGTGATAAAAGATGACAGCTCACTTCCCATCTGAGGAATGACTCTCTCGATTCGTAAGCAATCTACCACTGAACGTCCCGCGTTTCTGATACCCAGATCTCTCCCGGCCTCCATCAGATCACGGTACAAACAAACTGCGAACTGTGTGAAGAAAAAGAGCATAAGCAAGTTCCGAAAACCTAAAACAATAAAAAATCCAATTCATGAGAAAGAAGCCGTTTTGGAGCCTGGCTGACAGTCATTAACTCCAGCTTCTGTAGCGTGAAGCGGCTAAGAGTATTTCTACTCCCCCCTTGATGGGATTATAGTCCATCTTAGGGTAGTCCACCGTGTTTTCACAGGTTTCCCTAACAAATCACCAGTACCCATTTCCGCGCATAGCTATCGAGAGGCAGGTGAGGAATAAAGTGGCTTTTCCAAAAACACAACGCAAAGATCCCACCAAGGGCTCGAACACAGACCTCTCGATCGGGAGTTCAACCTCCACTGAGAATTACCCAGTGACACTACTCCAATACTAGTTATTATTTAATACAGAGAAAGAAATTTACGCTTGCTTTGGTTTAAGCCAAACGATTGGCTAAAAAACTCGCGCCACTTTGTCATCCAATCAGAAGTAAAACCAAACCCAATCGCGACTCTCTCGCACAAGTTTTCCCGCGCTTTGCGTCGGCTACATATATTGGCTTTGAGTTTTGATTGGCTCACTGGATTGTCTGTACAATTTGTGATTGGCCAGAGTAATCGAGAGATAACCTTGGTTGGTACTTTGGTTTTGGATTTTGGTTTTACGACAATCAATTGAAAACGGCTCAATCTTGTGAGCATATCAAAGCATCTATTTGATGCAGTTACTCGCCTCTGAGGGAACTAAAAGCTTCCAGTCATTTTCCTGGTCCCCCAAAAAACTGGTCCTGAAAACCTTCACACCTGATGCATAACCCAAGTCAATATCCTGAAAGTAAAGCATTTATTCAAAGTGAGTAGCAAAATGGTAACCTGAAAAGGGTGATCGACCGGCTGACTGGTTTCCTTAATTAAGAGATTCTCATCTTCACGGCCAGCTTTGCAAATCTGGATTAAGCTAATGCAGGATTAAAACCACCTTCGAATTGCGAAGGTTACACTGACAATTCAAACTAGGGTTTCTGTTATTTTAATTCGTTTTCCTCTGCCATTAAGTTAATCTTTTACTAATCTTCAGATCAACTTTCAATTTCGAACCAGCGCGTCTTCCAGATACAAAGACACGAAAAATACGCGCGTTCCTTCAGCAGTGCTACAAACTTAAAAAGTAATTAATTTTTTTTTGTTATTCACACGTGTATTTTACCTTTGCCATGTTCACCGGGAATTGGCTACTGTTCAAGAAGGTCTGGGTCAGACTTTGAAGCAGTTGACGCGAATTCGGGCCCAGTACCCCCAGAATAACGTACCCTGATTGCATGTTACTGAATGTGATCGTAGAGGTCGATGGGATATTACGTGAAAGCAGTGACTCAGCAGTGGTTACGCGCTCTGAGTCATCCAGTAAAATTAGAAATCTGGTTGGAAAAGAAAATACGTCAAACAATATAGCTATGCTGTTGTAGGGAGAATTACGCTATTTAGTTCAGAAGCCGGTTAACGCTTAAGTTAATCGAAGTATTATCTTTCCTGTATAAATTTTTTTTTACTTCTTATGTTTCGCGTAGTTTGATATTACTATAAAGCTCAAAACCGAAGGATGAACAATATTAACAAAAAAACTCACCGAAAAAATACAAAACTAAAATAAAAATCCTCGCTAATCCTGGGTAAGCTTAATCGTGTTTTGAACCTGGCCCTGTAGAATAAAGAGATTGATTCTCTTACTTGTTGCTTGAATTTCTTATTACAGTGCAGCTTAGCTCTATTCCTCCGCGCTTGTTAAGTATCAACGTACGTACAGTACCCCCCAAAGGAAGGGCAGCGTCATTGGCACACAGGTACTGAAGAAATGCCTCGACCTCTCCATGTTCGGTGCACTGCAGTCAGACAAAACAGGTTGTGATGATGTGCGCTCTACGGCAATTGTTGTTTGTATCCAAATATAGCCCGTAAAAGTTTGAAATAATCAATACACCTAACATGCACACTTGACATGACCGAACGCAAAGATATATCTCTGTTTGTCGTACCTTAATTTCAAATAGACCGAGAGATGTCAAGTCCACCACAGCCACCCCCTCAGTACACGCTTTGTACTCCACCTCTGTACTACTAAGCCAGTTGGGTTTGCCAAAACCGTTTTCACGGGAGTGACCTAGTTAAGAATAAAAACTTTGAATATAACTCGGAGTTGAGATGAAAAGACACTAAATAAAACATTAAGTCTTGAATCTAACCCGAGAAAACAAAGTCTCTCCTCTAGCCTGCGTTGTAAGCGTAAACGGCGAAAGACGTTCTCTTTCTATCACCGCTATCGCCCTCGCTTCCCCCCTCCCCAGTTTAACTCCCGCAAAGCAGGCTATCTCTCTTTGTGATCCGGTTATTCATTTCCGCTAAAGAGAAAAATTTCATACTGATCACGTGACGCTACAGTTGTGTCTGATTGGCTGTTCCTTCAATACGAATTTTTGCGCGCTAGAAACAACCGACTCTGGTCACTACAAGGATGAAGCTGAATTAACACTTTAGGAGTTTAATCGAAGGCAGTGGAGTGCACGAACTATCACTCGTATGGGAAGCTACAGAACAAACTGTCGCAAAGACAGATTGAATGAAGTGTTTCAGGGCGGTGCAATCGGGCCTCGACCGGCGATGTCTACCTTCGGTGACGCAAGTTAACCTACTTGCCACTTTTTTTGGCAATTTTAACTTTTTAGTCGCGTGAAATCCCAGTGATTTCTTGAGTGGGAGAATTGATCACATAAAGAGAGACGCCTATTTACGATGTGTAACGGGGATAGCAAGTTGAAAACACTTCAACAGTACCTTGTCCTGCAAGTGAAAACCACTTCGCAACTTCCCATCCCATCTTATCACCCCATGATGCACCGGCAGAATCCAACTCTGAGAACAGCGGCGAGCACCTGAGCCTGCGCGCACGGACCCTCTCTGAGTATGGGAATCGTAGCAGATAGTGCCAGCTAAGGGTCTCTTTCACGCACTCTTGTAAGTAACGTTTGTTGTTGTGATGAGGTGCAAAGCGACGTATGTCCACGGACGAGAGATCCATTGTGGGCTCCCCAGCTGTGATCCACTCTGCTAGGGCCATGCCTGCTCCTCCTGCATTGGCGATACCGCCAGAATTGAAGCCAGCGGCTACATAGAAATTACGAACCTTCAAATAAATAATTTTTCTTCGCGTTACATCAGTGCGAGATAGTTTTGAAAAAGTAGACCACCTTTAACCAAAACAATAGCTACGACAGTCTAGAAACTAGCTTACGTGTAGCCGTACCCACTGAGGCGTGGGTTCTAGTACACGTACGCTATCTAGCAACCCTTATCTCCTTCTCAGTACTAAGCCATCGAGTTAACTTTAACCCAGGCTTGATTTCCACAGCTTGTTCGGGTCCGGTCCCGAAGGTCCTCACAATTGCCATGATCTTTCAAGTATACCTTTCTCCTGTAGTTCAAACATGTGATATTTCAGACCGTGGTTTAGCTTGTCAAGTATTTGCGCATTGCCGCGGGATTATGACCTACCTCAGGAACCTCACCCAGCAAATACCGCGAGTCGGGAGTGAAGCTCTCTGGGCCATTGATCATGCTACGAATCTCGGCCTTCTCCATCAAGGGCATACGGTGAAGAATCTTCTCCATTAACTCACCTGTAAGAAGGAAATGTTGGATTATGTGTACAAAATGGATTTCCGTCTTGAAAAATTTCATGCAATCATAAGTAGAGCTTGCATTACATAAATTGCCCAAAATAAGTGTTATTCAGTTTCTTTAAATATACATCCCTCCATATAAGGCCATAGTAAAGACATATGTACCAAAGTGAATACAAAGGTAGCAGAGTCTTGCTTGGTGGCGCTAACTTAACACCCTGATAGGCACTGGGACAATTCTGTCGATGGCCATTTTAGATTTAACACTGTAAACGGTGCAACTGAACAAGTCTTTACTTCAGCAGACCGAGGCTTTTCTTTTCTTGGAGCCCAGATAATAAACGTTCATCATTTAGTCTTTGACTCCAGTCTACCAGGGAGACTGAACAGTGAAGCCATCTGTTTTCTTTCTTTAAGGTCCTAGACCCAGCATTTGCAGGGCCAAAGCCTTGGAGCAACCCTACACACTAGGTTATACAACAAGATGATATAATAAAAAAATTCAGATTAAAATATACGTACCAAAGTGATCCCAGTTTTCTGGTAGTAGCTGGTATTCGAATTTTTTAGGGATTCCTTCATGGAAGACAGGGAGGCTCTCCATTTCAAAGCCTCCACTCATCAGACCACCGCTCCACTCCCTAAAATACACCTGGCCATCATGATCTCGAATCACTGGCAACGAGGAGGCTACACCGTCTATTGGCTTGGTTACTATGTAGAGATGTTCCGTGGAATGAAGAGGAAATGACACTTTGGGCTCACATTTCTGATGATAGAATCAGTCAATAGAAGAAGTATTAGATTGGCTGCAAAAATTCAACAAAAGTCAGCAAAAATATCACTAATTAATCAAAATATTGATGAGTCTTTTGCACTTTAAGGGAGGTCTGGTCTAGAACATTTGTAGACAATTCATTGATTTTTTTTTTAACCAGCCGTCAGAGTTTTCATACCGTCAATCCTGTGTAATAAGACACAGGCACCTTCCCTGTCCCACTAAAATGCCATTATGAAGGGGTATCGTTATAACAGAGAGCGCAGATGTGGCTCGATTTCAAGGGGGGTCTATCGGCCGTCATCTATTCCTCCGAGGTCCGTACTGTAAGTTACAGACCAAAATGCTTCTCTGCGCAAAACGCCGTAGCCCCATATGGAGCTGTTACATGGGTCGTAGGGGTAGAGGAGCATTGCATGACGACCGTGTCGACCCAAAAAGCAGTTGCGTAGGATACTAGAAGCACGTGGGTATTAAATCGATGGTGAAAAAAGAGGACATAACTGAGAGATACAATAAACTATGTTTTTGGTTTAGAAAAGGAGTTGACAGAAAACTTTGTCAAATCTGAAATCATACATGTACATCTGAAACCAAGGTTGTGTGAGCACTGGTTAACAAGTCACAAGAGAGGGTTAAATACTCTAGTTGACCTGCACAGACCCTATTCCTGAGTTCCTCTAAACAACTGCTGTCAGTAATATATGTATATTAATGAGACATAACCACATGTAAACACTGGCTCGCTTTAAACTTTCATTTTGGAGACATTTATGGGACCGAGTCTAATTCTCTGAGAATTATGTGAAAAAGCTGACAGGTTAGTAAATAGCATCATAAAACATTCTCTTACCTGACCAATCTCCCATGCCCACTTTGTAAACATGTAAAGGAAATACAAGAATGTTTCATTCACTTTTTTGTATTTGTTAACAAATTCATCCTCTATTGAAGTCTCTATTCAAGTTCACGAAAGGTATACATGTTTACTAAAGACTAGTTTTCACCAGCAACGGAGTCGCAGTTGGAGTCATAATCAGAAGCATAGAGCGATACGATCTAGCGAGATCAAAACAATGGAATCAGAAGCAGAACACCGATTCTGCTTATGACTCTGTCACAAGGAAAATTCATTACCTGACAAGGGAATTACACATTAAATTTCACACAAAAAACTGGTAATTTTATTGCACGTATTGCAAAGCGATGAATATGATATCACTTTTTCAGTCAAATTTAACATGGAATTCGCAAGTCAGGTTATGAATTTTCCTTGAATTGCAGAGCCTTCTTTTTAAGTGAAAGAAAGCCCTGTTTCGTTTATGTCTGTGTGAATGGTGCAATATTCAATCAGTGCTTGAAGAAAGCCATTACAGTTTAATCAACATCACGCAAAGCCTTGCTTTGAAGAGTTGCAATTCCATGCCAAATACCTCGCATAGGTAACCAAGAGCTATACGATTAACGGTTATATTAAAGACAAGATCTCAAAGAATGTTTACCTGGCCTCCACAGTTGACCAATATCTCACACTTGATATTTCCACTGTTTGTTTCCACTGCAGTGATAGATTTTCCATCTGTGATAATGGCATCCACTTCAACTTTTTCAAAAATTTTGACACCTGACGAATTAGAGACATGAAAGTAAAGTTAATCTACGCCAAATCTGCTCATGCCAAGCTTTGATAGATACTTTTTACAAGAAGGAAACAATAGACAATAGTAAATAAATAAATAAATAAATAAATAACAGAAAATAAATAAACAAAAAAATAAATACATGCATAATTTGGCAGTGGCAGTGGCACAAGGCTCTGCATCCACTACTTCCAGATAGAATTGTCAATGATGTTTATCTAGAACTGCCTTTTTAGATGAAAAACATGTGCAAATAAATTATTGCTAGTACCATTTAAAGTTGCTCCTTTGGCCAGCGATTGACAAACATCACTAGATGTTGCCACACCTTCACCGGGAATCCAGAGACCACCCTAAAAACAAATCAAACTTTATCTGTGAGACTTAGTAGTGGATAGTATGTCAGAACATTCAAATAAAAACTAAAGAATTGTGCAGTACTTTTATGTGCCCCTATTTTTTACACTGTACAAGGTGGGTCTAACCTTCATTAAGTCAGATCCTTGTATTAAATCCTGAGTGTGTGGCTATTTAAATGGAAGCTGTATGTGGTTTATGTGGTATTGTTATGCTGTACATTATGTAGGAGTTGAAATACCGTAGTTATTTACCTATAAGCCGACCTATAAGCTGAGACCCTAAACTTAAGAGATACGATGATGGCCGAGAGCTTTGGAAAAATCTCGGCTATAAGCTGAGACTTAAGTTTCTTGCATTCTAAGAAAGTTTTGCTGAATTTTCCATGGACGCAAGCGCTCCTCCTAGGAAGCTAACATTTCAGTCTGTTTTTAATCAGCCCCTGCTCCCAGGGGGACTCCCCTATAAACAGGATGGCGTTGCATGTCGTACCTCTTGGGGGTTAGAAAAAGTGGTTTTGGTACCCCCAAGGGTGTTAAGCCTCACAAGGTCCACACCAAGAGCTTACACATTACCTTTTGGGGTATTGAGGTGAAAAGAAATATGGCAGGAGATATTTGACAATCAACTGACTTTTAATTTTGTCGCAATTGTCTTAATTGCTATTAAAAATTATGAAAGTGTCAGTTAATGTCTTGTTTTAGAATTGGTACTAACAGTACCTCTAAGGGGTTTAAAAATATTTCAAGCCATGCACACAAAACAGGATCTTATTACCTTTCAGGGGATCTTTTTAAATTTACAAAGAGCACCCTGCTCCTTTCAAATGGAAGTCCCCCCCACTCCGCTCCCAGGCCTCTGCTCTCAAAATGTGGTGCATGGCTACTGCAATGAAACCTACTATGAAGAAGGTGCCTAAACCCATTTTGTGTTTTTTTTTCTATGATGGTATTAACTCACCAATATATCATCAGTTCTCATGTCAATTGGGATCAGCTTCTGAATTTCTTCGACTGATAACATTTCAGTATCAATGTTACTGGCTCTGAAGCAATAACAAGAAGATCAAAAGGCAGTTCAGATTCTTTCTAATCACCAAGCTGCCACATTATCATACCAATTTGTGCAGGAATGTCAATTCACGAAAATGAAATACTCCGAGACTCTGAGAAGTGGTAACTATTTTTTTTTCATAGCAATAGTTTCCAATTTGACACTGAACAAAACGGTACAACAAAACAAAAAATAGAACATGCAGTCAATGTAAAATGCAGGAAAACAAGGGTGGGCAGGACTGGTGTAATTTACAACTTATAGGTTGAGAAAGTGGAAAGAGATTTTTTTAATCAATATTGCAAAGAAAACCAAAGGAATTGCAAATGTTCTTTATCTTCCATTATAAAGTCTTACCTTCCAATAGCTGCTCTTCTTTTCAAGAAAGTCATGCGTTCGTTGCTCTGTGCCACAACCAATCCACCACACCTTTTAAAACCTGTAAATTAAAATTAATTTAAGGAGGCTTATTATATATTTATCTAGCCTTACACTCCGATCAATGTAACTTAACTTTTCATGTAATTTCCATTCAATAAATACAGTTGTAGCATTTTATAGAAGTACAGTTTTGTTTGAACTTTTCTAAGCAACCAAATTATAGAAAAACATTCATGTATTATGAACATAGGCACGCAAATGTGCAAGAGTTATTTTTTAGCGAATTTAAAGCCTCTGGAGGTAGCAAAACCCACTCTCAGTTACATGTATGATAAGGTTAATCCAAGAAGTTTGTTTGTTTACGATGTACAGCACACAAAAAATTAGAATCTGTTCCACCATAGGTGTAGCTTACAAAACATTCTTTAGTTCTTATTGTATGATTGTTGATTGTCCGAGTAAGGGTAGTTCTAAAAAGAACTCAGCGTTGTCGGCGACTGAGGTTTCGACAACCTGAACAGAAGTCATCTTCAGACTCAAGTGAATAGTGTTTGTCAGTCAATGGTGTTGAAAGTCTGGTCTATTGAAAGTGATTGGTCAGTTTGGCCATGATGGTGTTGGCTGAAGGACTCATGAAAAGTTTGTCATCAGTTATTGGTTGGTTTCTATCCACCTATTGGTAGTCAAATCAGTCTGTTTGAGGTCCATCTATTGTTAGTCAAATAAAGTTGGTCTGTTAGGGGTACTTTCGTATACGTCGTGGTTAAAGTCATTTGTAAGGGACTGTTCATTAATTATGGGTCGGGGGGCTAGAGGAAAATTAGGGGGGCATCAAAAATCTTTTCAACAAGGAGAGGGGGCTAACAAAATTGTTTTGCCAGATTAGGTGGGGGGGGGGGGGGCTTTGAAAAATGAAAACAAACTTGTTGTTAAATCTTTTGTTTCATCAGATTATCCTAATCAAAAAAATAAACATTATTGAATATCTTGTACTCAGATGAACGTACCTCATGAAAACTTTAAACTATGAAATTAGAAGTTACATGTATATGACAGGTGGCACAAGACAGTGATCTTTCAATGTATTGATGATAATTGTTCAGATGATTTTGCACATTGGAAACACAACCCTCTATATTTTCATGAAGGATCTCTTGATTGCTTTTTTTCAACAGAACAATGCTTAACAAGTGTTATGTTTCAATTAATACGCAAATTATAACAAGCCTTTTATTTAACAAAGTTGGATGAAGATATCTTGAACATCAGAAGAAACATGCTTGTTAGAAACTGAAACTGCAACTGAAAACCTTGTTTATACTCGAGGGCCTGGAGCTTATTAGGCTCCTAGCTTAAGTAGCTAATGAGTTGAGTATAATGCTAACAAAACAACAACAACAACAACAAAAACAAACAAAAAAAAAGAATTAAACTATTTACATCATGATATGCTATTATTTACAAATAATGCCACTAAACTGAACTATAAGAAATCAATATAAAAAATATAACAATAAAATCTGAAATGACATTAACTAGCAGGTAGTATGTCCAAGCTGTCAACTACCCTTGTTGTTTAGTCTCACAAGGGCTTAGGAAAAGATTACTTTCAGTCTTTGCAATCACTGTCACTACCTTCTGTCTCACTGTAAGTGCTATTATCACCTCAACATTGTTATGGAGAAGAGCAGCATCCTTAAGGTTGTTACGTTCTCAAACGTTCTCTCCCCTTGAGGGAGTTTTTCGGGGTTTTTGAGCTTTTTCATATTTTTCAGAGGCCTTTGATTGTTCCTTTCTTACTTCCAATACTGATAGAATGCTAAGTATGCACTCTCTTGCTTCTTCCTGAGAGCTTTTTTCTAGTTTAGGCTTGACCCCAGGAATTACTCTTCCCACAGTTTTCGTCGTGGGGGCGTGTCATTCGCTTTTAATAATCGCACTCCTACCAAATAAGGTTGTTGGTAAGGTGAAGGAATGGGGGGCTTGGAAACACATGTAAAGAAAATTTGAGGGGTGGCTTGAAAAAAAATTACAGTCCATGGAGGGGGGCCAGGGAAATTTTCTGGAATATTGCATAATTTTTCTCTAATTAATGAACAGTCCCTAAGGTGCCGGTAGTTGTTGACATCTGTTAAGAGGTGTTTGCTCTAAGTTAGTATACCAGCTTTCTAGAGTCAGTCATTGAAAATACTTTGTACTGTAGGTTGTGGTTAAAATGCTTGTTGAATTGCTGATATCGTTTATTCAGTTCCTTTTGATGCACATGATCCAAGTGATCTTGGATCAGTGATCCTGATCCAGATCACCCCAATTAATATAATTAATTTGTGGTTTAATTTGTCGCCATGGAGTCTTGAGGAATGTTTGAAGATGTTCCATACCAGAGACCTTGAAGAACATCTCTGCTAAGAATTCCCATTTTTAAGAATTTTCATTACCGGTAATGCAAGATATTTTGAAAATGCCGCTGAAGACACTAAGAAAAAAGAAGTCCAAATATATATCAAGTTAAAGCTTCTGGATGTGCCGCTAGATTGTTTGCTTATTCTGACTGTGTAAACAAGAGTATAACGGCGATAGGTTAATCAACTGAGTCGATCCATACATTGAATATAAACACCACAACGTCGAGTTAAAATGAGGCGATCCTTTAATATGGTCCAACACGTAAAAACTGAAACAAGGATACAATGACCAACTAAACCTTAACTATAGCTTAATTAATTCGAGGCACAATAAATGAAAATCACTTAGCCGACGCGAAAGCTAAAACCATTACACAACAGGAAATAGGTATTTCGTAAATCACTGAATGTCGGCTACTGAAACAATAAAATTAAGAAGGAAAATAAATTGACAGACAACAAGAGAACAATAACAAATAAGTAACAGAATGCGCATACCTCTATCCCGATCTTGGGGCAAACAACGTGCACGGGAAAACCAGAAATATGCAATAAATCTACGAAACTTCAGATGCTATCGTCGTGTAATGGAGCACCGTCGAAAACTAAAAGCACGAGGTATGCTCTGTGCTTACTGCGCATGACCTATAACGTGACCGAAACTAAGTAAAGCGAGGGTAACGCTACAAGAGTCACTGGTTTGTGTTTGAAAAACAAAAGTGTCAGGTTACCACTTGAAACTAACAAATAAAAATATCAATCATGCATGTTGCATTTATCTGCAACAAAAACAAATTTCAAACCTCAGCAGTGTTCTCATTCCTAATTAGCCGTCCATAATTTTTTTTGGTTTTGACAGAGAAAACCACTTCAAATAAGTATCTCAGTATCGATTTCCAAGGAATGTTTCAACGAGAAGACAGTATTACTCCGTGAATAGCAAGCTGAATAGTGCTACGTAATTGAAACATGCATTCACAAACTGAAACATGTTGTGCAAACATAAACTGATAAATGGTTTGAATTGGACTGAATTCTTTTTATGAACTTAACTGTACCTAATGCAAATGATATCGATGGGAGCCTGACGGCTAAACTCATTTCATTAGCAATTTCCCGTAGTGCCAAAGCAAAGCCTTGATGTCACGTTAGTGTGTGCCAAAGGCTATGATTCTTCGGTTAATGGTTGAATTCTGAACTCTTTTGAAACCCAACCACAAAGTCCTGCACTCAACCATAGCAAACGAAGCATTGGGAATGTCAGAATAAGGCCAATACAAGAATACCTGTTTCTGTTTGTAGAAAAACAAAGATGGCTGTTCTAAAATCAGGAGGAAATCTCCAAACACGATTCACCTTAACAAGCGGCAATTTGATTGGTTGTTTATACTACCTCCAATCTGATTGGTGTGACATACATACATCTCTCTCTCACTCACTCACTCACTCACTCACTCATCCATTGACCAAATGACAACATACATGTAGCCCAGACCTGTTAACTAAGAGGTATTTTTTACAAAAAAAAACTCGAAAATTAAGTTGTGTGAGTAGAAAGAGGAAATAATAATCATCAATAATCAGATGAATTGATGATCTATTTATACTAAATGGGCAGAGTTGTTTCTTTCTAGTTTCTTGCTCTGTGCTTGTGCATTATGCATAATGTCACGAACAGTCAGTCATGTGTCACGCTCGTCATGTTACGTTTTTATAGTCACAGAGTTTTGTTTGTACAGATAGTATTGATTTCATCTTGATTTTCCGGTTTTAAATTCTGATCAAAATACTTGTATATATTTCACTACACGTGTCATTTTTAATTGATTAGTTTGGTGATCGAACAATAAAGGAGTTAACCCATTCACGACTGCATTTGCGAATTTTCGTAAGCTTGTCGCATGCAACAATAGTCTGCATAGCAGTCGTTTCCTTTTAAGCAAATGTGCACGTGTGCAAGAGGTAAATGAATAGGTTGGGAGGCATGCATTTAGGCTTTGGGCATGAAAGTGACTTTATGTGCCTCCTAAGTTTTTCATTCAACTCTATTGAGTTGGGACAGAAACAACTGCTACACAGGCTAATATAACAACTGTGACAGTACAATCTAAATCAACCTAGTATTTTTGTTATTATCTTTTACCTGTTCCAACACCAGTCTCCTCTTCCAGGGTACTGTACAATTCTACAGAGTAATTTGACAACTTCGTTTCTGCAGAGGAAGAACGAAGCTTTCCCAGCAAACCGGCAGCATGCCATGTTGTTCCACAGGTCAGACTGATGAAGCAAGTTAAAATAAGTCCAAGACTTCTTGATAAATTATTTTAAAGGATCATGATTGCTTTTAACCAATACCGCAGGAAGTATCTAGCAACACCTTACCACCCCTGATTTTAGAAAAAGGTGCACGTACAATACAATGCAGAGTCATTTCACTTTGCAGAAGTGTGCAAAAGAGTCCAATGTGCCGTTCCAGAAAAAAAAGCTTCTCCCCCCTCACAGAGGGTTGTTTAGTTTGGACCCCCTTCTCCACCCTCAGTCAAAAAAAGAAGTGGGTGGCTGCGTGCACTTTTTAAAAATTATTAAAATTACCTCCCTTGTGACCTGAAATTCAACTTACTTTCCTTGTTCCAAAAGCAGCACATCTTTCCATCCCAGTTTGGCAAGGTGGTATGCTACTGAACAGCCAACTATCCCCCCACCGCAAACTACTACCTGAGCCTCTTTAGGAAATGCTGAGTCAGATGATAGGTGCCTAACATGGTAGCTCTTGAATGTTGTCTGCCGGTTGTTTCCATAGACACTGGAAGGAAACAACAGCTTTCCTGCGCTGATTCAAGAAATTTTAAGGAAATAAATGCTAAGTGTTAGGAGGACTCCTTCACAATGTAAGTTGTCTGTACATACTGGTAAGTCTGAGATGAGTATTATAACCTGATGAACTTAAGTGAAGATAACAGATATTTTTTATTTACTTGATGGAATCTACATGAGATCATGATTAACACTTAGTGACTGGTCCCAAGGGGAACAGTGAATTTTGTTTCCCAAGAATCTCATTCCAGAGAAACAAAATTCACTGTTCCTCAAGGGACCAGTCAAGTGATTTGTTATATAGCAAAACAAATCGGTCAAACCAGAAAACCACTTTATTGACAAACGTGCAACAGCGGTCAACATTTCGCGGGTAACAGTGAACTGTTTCCCGTTTTTTGCAATTTGTAATGTTTACTGCTCATGGTGTTTGGTGGTAAACAGTTTCATTGTTAGATGTCATGTGACCATGAACTAGCCAATGAATGGATGTGCTGTAGCGGAAAAAACAACAGCTATATACATGTAACAATGGATATTGCTTGTCCTTCACTGTGTTCTAGCCGTCTGAAATGTGAGATTTCACTTGCATTTGGGAAACCCCAAGATTTCTGACCTTGGACTAGTCAGGCTGTGATATCAAAACACAAAAATTTACAAATGTAGGTGTGCATATCTTGGGCAAATTTCAGAATTTTGAGCCACAGTTGGAATTATACAAGCGTGTCTAACTCCTGTCATATGTAACTTTTTTTTCATTTCTATCTGTTTGGTTTAAAAAATAGGTGATCTGCAGCAGTAAGTCGCGCTAACTTACTGCTACAGATATTTTTTTCTCAATCTATGTTGTCCTAAGTTTTTTTTTTTTTTGTAATCAGTTTCAAGTAGATAACTTGCGCATGTGTCAAGCATAAATTTTTCAGCCCAAATAATAAATTTGATGTTCAAGATATTCCTTTGTGTAAATTCATTGGCATTTTAAAATCACAGATGGCTGAACATACAGGTCTCTCATTAAAGAATAACTAATCATTTAGTTTAAAACAATGTTGCAGATCAACTACCTTGTGAAGAGAGCGGGTTTGGGTAGAACTTCCCACAGTACACTGCTATGCGACTTCAGTGCCCCAAGTCGCCACATTACTCCCCTTCTGCAAGTCAGCACCTTCCACACTTTTAATATGGATTATATTCTAAACATGATGCTAGCAAGGAAAAAGGAAACATTTGGTATATCATAAACTGGAAATGATTACTACAGAGAACAAGCCCTATGTTAAATCAATGTAATCATTATCTTGGAAAATACCTGTAGGGAGATTTGCGCAACAAGAAATAAACGTTGAATGATTTTTTTGAAACTTTCCCTGAATGTTCCCTAACAAGCACTATTTTGAAAAAAAACATTAAAAAGGATAGGTCACTATGCTTGCAAAGAGATATCATGGGCCAATCTTATCCCGCTTGTGCCTACCCCATTTATGGGGGTCAGGTTACCCACAGGAATTTGATTGTGAGGTCTGTCCCCTGGGTAGGGATTTTGATTGTACACGATATCTCTAGGTTGGGAAATTTGACAGGGTCGTCATCTTGAAGGACTAAGAGAGTCTAATAATGAACCATTTGCCATCTTGTACATTGTAAATATCCAGAAGTCACAGGCAGTAGTGGAGTCTTTGCATACATCATCTTGGAAAGTAGTCAAAGAAGGGTAAGAGAAGTTATTTATTCATCTTTTTTACAGAGGTCATCGATACTTTCGGTCTATACTTGTGTACAGTGGCTTATATAGGACATCAGCAATTTTTTTTAATTAAAAATTTTAACTTGTATTTTTACCCAAAAATCCAAGTTGTAAATGTCCAAACACACAACTTGAACTTTTATTGCGAAAACCTGAGTTGTAAATTCCAAGTACACAACTCAAATTTTTACTGCAAATGGCTTTCACAAACTCCCAGTCTGCCTAGAATACTTATCTTTTATACCCCAACAAAAATCCTCAAACCTAAGTTTGTCTGAAGACCGATCATATGCGGTTGTGAAGGCTCAACAGAGAGAATATCATTTGCAGATAGACTGCTTCAGCCAATTGCAAAGGCAAAAATCCTATGTCAAGGATACATACTTTGTCAACTTTGTGGAAAGAATCAAAACATACAGACACTATTCTAGTTTCTATGGATGTCACTAGCTTGTATACCACAAAAGGAGAGAATAAGAACAGCATGTCGGACATATGACATATTTCACAATAACAACCCTCCAATCCCAACCAACTACCTTAGGGAAATGCTTGGTTTAATTTTAAACTATCAGCAAACTTACGGTACCGCAAAGGGTACTAAAATGGTAATTGCATTTGTAAGACCCTTGTAAACATCTTCATGGCAGAAACTGAAACAAAACTCGAGCCAATAGAATGGAAATGTTACATCAGTGACGTTTTCTCCCTATGGAATTAAAACATTAGCAAGACATCGATTTGGTCATTGAACAAGCTCACCAGTTCCACCCTTCAATCAAATTCACAGCTGAAATTTTAGAGAGCGAAATTACTTTTTCGACACAATAGTATCCAAAAGGGATAGATTTCAAACTGACTCTATCCTGGACATCAAGACCCTCTACAAGCCAATAGAAACCTTCCAATACATGTATATGCATTTCACCTCATGCCAACTGTTAAAGATAATTTATTTTCTTACAAGATACCTGAAGTTACGCGCGGAATTGATTGACGTTTTAGTTGTAATTAAGATCCCGGATTAAAGAAAAGGAGCTTACGCCATACAAAAGGAAAAAAGTTGTTGTGATTTATTCGTCTGGGGAAAATTATGGAAATTTTGGAGCTTTTGGAACCCAAGGGGACACACCAACCTCCGGGTGTAAAACGAGGTTTTATCAAAGACAAAGCAACAAGACTCCTTAGAACAAACTTTTCACAAACTACATTTGAAGAGTGCCTCTCAAACTTCAACCGCACCTCAAAGCATGTGGATATCTTAATAACTTTATTGAGAGGTCCCTAACAGGAGCCTGCCTCGAAGACAGAAGGTTAGCTCTCTAACAAAGAAAAAAGCCTCAAACGAAAGTTTTGCCATTTGTTACGACATATCAACCAGCAGTATGTGGGATATGGCCTGAAGAAAAATTTAACAAACAACTGGGTTGTAATACTTTAACCAACTGTTGCCGAAAAGCATCTATATAAAACCTCCGATTATATCATACAAGAGTGGAAAATCTCTTAAAGGTATGCTCATTAGAGCAAAAATTTAATTGTAGGCTAAAATGCATCGCTATAACAATTCATGAGGAAAGCCTGTGTAGGCCTGTCAATATCTTTTGTTTTCACCATCTCATAGCACTTCTGAGCTATTCCTGGTGGAAAACACGTGCCTGAAATTAAAATCCGAGTTTTGCTTCCAAAAATTTAACAACTCAAATTTTGTGGTAAAAATTTGAGTTGTGTTTTTGGAAATTTAAAACTCAGATTTTTGCGATAAAAACTTGAGATGTGTTTTTAGAAATTTACAACTTGGATTTTTGCAATAAAAATCTGAGTTGTGTTTTTGGAAATTTTCAACTCAGATTTCTTGCAGTAAAAATTTTGTGAAAAAATATGAGTTCAAAATTTTAATAATAATAATAATAATAATAATAGTAATAAATTGCTGATGTCCTGTATGAGCCACAGTACTTGAGCATACTGAAGGGAAAGAGCTTTTGCTTTGTTACATTTGTTATGTCAATAATGCTCAGCATGTTTACTTATTCATGAGTCTTCTTTACCCCAAGGAGTTGAACTTTGATACATCTTCCAATATGTTGTCCTGGGATTGTATCGGGGGATTTTGACTTTTCTCTGAAAATGTCAAAATCTCCCCTAGCCTGTACTGTAACTCCCCACACCCCACCCCCTGGGCTTAACATCAGTAGGTACATAAGGGCATTGATTTCTCCTTCAGGTCAGAAAGAACGGAACAGAACTCACATTAGTGTGAAGGAAAACTGCCACACACCTTACCAAACATTTTTTTTTAACTTACATCCCTCTCCCCTCCTGGGCTGGGTTGTTCAAAGCCCGATTAAGCTAAACCAGGATTAGCGAGAATTTGATTTCTGCTTTGCAACTTTTCGGAGAGGTTTTCTGTATATATTGTTTGGCCTTCTCTTTTGAATTTGAATAATCTCAAACTAAACAAAAATTAGGAAGCAAAAAAAAAATTTATGCAAGAAAAATTAATACATCAGTTAACTTTTAATCCTGAGTTAGCGTTAATCGGCTTTCGAACAACCCGGCCCAGGATGTGTTTTTTTTTCGTTTGATTAGTCTCTCATTTGCATGTATGCTTAACATAACCAACAAACACAAAAGGCTGAGAACTGTCATAATCTTTCTAGAGTAAAGCACAATGAGGCGCAGCTTATGCTAGAACATGTTAAAATCGCACTGACGGAGAGCTCATTGAAAACCCTTCATCACTCTTCTTATAAATTGCTTCGCGCCGCAATTTGCTGTTCTCCTCCAAGAGTCGGGAGCTTGCTCGGAGGCTAGCGATATATTCCCCGGGAGGCGGGAGCGACCACCGTTTGAGAAGGTCAATGTTCATGGTTTATAATTATATATTTAAGGGTCGCCGACTTGAAAGTAATAAAGTGCATAAGTTTGTACTGGAGATTAAAATAAATGGCAAAGAACTCGATATTTCATTACGTTTTTAGAGAACAGAGCAAAAAAGTTTTCTTACTTTTACCTTCCACGTCCAGCTCCATATGCAAGCTTTGGGTTTCCCTCGGCTCAAGAATGTACGTTGTGTATGGCGATTGTAGAATACTATGCTTTGTGAAGTGAAAAAAGATAAAGTCAACGGCTGACAAGGTTTTTTCATTTTCTTTTCAAACTCAAAATAGTTCGTATCTCCTTTCTGGATTTATTCCACTAAAATTATCTTTTTCGAATGAATTTTTATCTAAGAGCTGTCACTTGGTAACTCACTGTCACGCAAACTTGTGTCACACAATCGTCTTCTTATTGCTTTGTTTATTGCTTTTTCTTAAGTGGAACATATTTTTATTCAAGTAATTTACAAATGAGTAATTTTAATCATGCTAAATCAAAAAACAAGTTGATTCTTTCTAAGTCAATCGTGACCAAGTGAAGACATGATTCATCACAGTTATACACACAACTTAAGCAGTTATCCGAGGGTAAAGAAAAGTAATGTATGTAATGTATGTGAAATTTAAGCCTGAAAAATAATCAGGCCTGAACGGGATTAGTTGTGTATATAACTGCGATGATCAATCATGTCTTCACATCTTTATCCGCAGTCCAAATGTATGATCTTTCATATATTCACTTGCATCAATGGTGACCAAGTAGCTACAGTCAATATTTTAGATCAACAAATTAAAATGAGGGGACTTTGTGAGAAATGTCAGTTTTTCAGTGTGGGTTGCTTTCTTTTTAAAATATTATATTAGCCTAAACAGGCTCTGCGTGAAAGGGTCTGACTGCAGCTTGAAGGGCCAAGAAGAAACTGTCTGAGAGTGAAGTGGCCATGGAAGGAATAAAGTGGGGGGGGGGGGGGCATACTAGACTAGAGAGCTAAACATTACAGGCTAAACATTGGACAACAGCCCGTCTTCTAAATTCACTAGGTACACATACCATAAGGACTGGAAATTTCCTTAGGCCTTCACAAGCTGAGGTATACAAAAGGGTAGAGAAATCTGGAATGTAAGTCTAACATGAACATGAACTGAATTTAATATTCAATCTTTGTTCACTGTCTAAAATTCGCATGCGTCATTGGTTAAAATTGATCATGTGAGTTCCTGTTACCTAGCGACATCAAAGTGACAGAGTGCATTACTAATACAATAACGCATAAAAACTGTGCAGTGTTGCGGGAAGCCATTGTAAGTCTATCGCCAGCAGTGAACTCAAATTGAATATTGAAAGGGTTAGAGACTGTTAGTTTGTGTTTTGTTCTCAAATACACACACTTGCTTACTGTACAATGAACTCGAAATTTTCAATACTGCACTCAGCTTCGCTTCGTGCAGTATTGAAAATTTTCGCATTCATTATACAGTAAGCGTGTGCGTGTATTTGAAAACAAAACACTCACAACAGTCTCTAACCCATAAATAAAACACTTATTTTATTGTCTAACATCTCTTCTGGTTACGCTTGATTCTCTCTGATATTTCTCATTAGCTTTATGCCAAGGGTTTAGAAAAAGGATGTAGTGTTCTTAGTACTAGTTGGTATGTGAAAGGGGTAGCTTTTTCAATAAAAAGGCATACAAAAGAGAAGGAGGTTGGACCTTGAGGCAGAGCCTCAACTTATAAACATTGGTAGAGTATCTCCCCCAGGAAGGGGGGTTCCAGGTTTTGATTATAGTTTGGCTTTTGTAGTGAATCTGCAGGTTCCATGTTTTTTTCTTTTTCTCTTTCTGTCAAAAAATATCAAGATTTCTAGGTGTTATAAGTCACACATCACAACCTGCATCCAAAAAACTAACAGCATTAAAAAAATTATTTTTGTAAATTTTATTTTCCCTTTCATTTTCCATTCTTCTCACTAACAGCATACCAAACAGAATATTACATTAAATAGTTTATTACTACCCTCCAAACCACACAGTGTACCAACATAATTTCAAATAAACACCTCTCTGGTTTCTAATACTCAGTAAAATATTTTCAGAATATTGTTGCATTAGAACAAACTTTCTTTGTTTAAGTTGATACAATAAATTAATACTGTATATCTCCTCTAAAGAAATACCGGTAATATACATGTATATTACCGGTATTTCTCTTCAACTCTTTCAAGTTGAATGGCATATTATGCCTTATATTATATAAGGCCAGATTGCCACCATCATTTTGATGCTGGTGGGACTTCAAACACAATGTTTGACGAGTTAGCTGAAAGGTCTCTGGTGAGTCCCTTGGCAGGGACAAAACATACATAATAATATTAGGCTAGCCATTGTAAAATTCTCATATACATTTTGATCTCTCATAAAATTAATGATCTCTCAAAAATTATTATTAATGTTTGTGAGACATGATTTTGCCAGATCAATTTTATTTTTCTAAAAAGCCTGGAAAAAACAAAAGCGTGTAGAATGTCTAGTACATCTTAGTAAAACTTTCACGCAATAGTAGATGTACCTCTTAAACAGAAATTTAAGTTAGCCCTAGTAAAATATTATGGCACGCATGAACAACTAAAAACAGCATCATGTATACTTTGCACACAAATAGCTTAGTTTTGCTACAGCAAGCAAGATCATGTTGATCCCAAATGTAGTAATATCTAACATCAAAATATATTTAAGTATTAACATCTGTGACAATAATTTTTGTAAACTCTGGCTCACTGGTAGGGGTGGCCAATTGTACCTAGAAAATTGTGGATCTTGGACACTTTTGAACAAATCTTGTTACGATTATTAGTTGAGTAAGGCACAACAGAAGTTTGGTGACAAAGTTTCGGCTTAAAATTACGGTGTTGTCAAGGGCAACTTACCTTCGTTCCATTGGCAACAATATCAACAGCCATGCGTCACCTGTCTCGACGCCTACAACTTTGCCCACTTTGCTACCAATGACATCAAAGACTGACAAGTTGCCACTGGAAACGGACCCAGTTGTCCATGAAAACAACACAATTTTCACATTAAAACCTGATGACCAAACTTTCGTCACGACTTACTTAACTGACAATCAAAGTAAAATCTTTGAATATTTTGTAATAAGTCACAAAGTCTCATTTTCTGATTTGGAAGTCTACAATCATGTATGAAGTGTCAGGCTCAAATTTTTAAACAATGATCTTGGAGTCTTGGATGTCACAGTTTGCCACCCCTACTTGCATGATTTAAGCTGGGTTACTCTGCACCAGATTGTACACTGCTCAACTATTCAACAGTCTCTGAAGTATCGTTGCTATGCATAAAAACACTGTGGTGTACCACTTCACCCAGAGAAAGCAATTTACATAAATCAAGGAAAATAATTCTCAGTCACACAATTTCACATTTAACCCCATAAATTTTGGACAGACTAAATTTTGGATGCGTCATTTTCAACAGGCAATTTTCCAACTGAGTTTTATTGATTTTGGAAAACTATTCAAGCCACATTTCCAAAATACAACACTGGGATCCTGTTTTTCAATAATTAAGTCAAATAAAGGTGTTAAAAAGGAGAGACATCAACTGCTCAGAATCGTAACTTAACCAATAGAATGTTTTAAGACTCAAAACTGAGAATTTCTGGCATTTATTTTGATCCTTTGGGAGCCCTTCAGATCTAATTTTCAAGTTAATCAGATTCAGCTCAAAACATTTTTTTTTATTGTCTTTGCTTTATTTAACAAGCCACATGGGTTGTTCATATTGGTTTCGTCACTGAAAATTCTGTGCACGCACAACAATACTGTTGATGTCCACACCAACCGTAGAGTGTACAAACTGTAGTATGGATGAAACCAAGGGCATAAATTGCTAAACAAATGACTCTTGGAGGCTCTTATTTTACTTTCCACATTAATTTAATATTCCATACAAGAACCGAACTTGTGACATCAAAAGTAAATATAAAAAAATTGACAACTTTAATATACATCTATAGTTAAATATATGACTAATAAAATACACAAATATTCTATTTCACACATACAGTAGGCCTTACTGCCTCACAATGTCAACTTGCAAATGCTCAGTTTCAACTCTTTTTGGACGGAAAAAATTTTGGAAAAGGTTTTGTGTGAAAATAAATGCATCCAGCATTTAACCTGTGGTAATTTTGATTTCCCAACTTGCAAGACACAAAGTCTTGCTACGTATTTCACAAGTTACCTTACCAGTACAGCAAATGTTACTTGCTTGTACATGGACTTGTAAATGAACAGTTTTTGGTGAAGTAAGTTGCTTTCACTGAACTACTGGGAGTTAAAGAGGTATCCTTTGTTGTATTACTTGGATTTCCCCGCCCACTGGAGGTCATCAGATCTAGGTTTAGCCCCCGTTGTTTTCTCAATCAACCACTCTAAACACGGCCAAAATTTAATCACTTCAAGTGGATAGTTCAACCACCCTGTAGTAATACAGAAATAAGTCTCATGAGGAGAGACATGGTGAATGCGGTGGTGCTTCCGCGGCAGGATGATATGCCAATCCTGAAGCTTTTGTACCCACAGCGGCAGGCCAAAGTATGTGTGCGACCACTTGTGGATCTGGTTGGTGAGGGTGACAAAAACTGCCAAGGAAAACACATAACAGTCCAGTTTGTAAGATGCTTCTATGGCATCTTTGTCCAGTGTGAAATATCTGTAAGCCATGTAAGATAATGCAGGCAGGGTTAACATGCAGTTGTCACCATTTGTTTCAATCACGTCATGCCTTGTTATGGCTGTGGGGTCCACATGGTGTTCTCGGAATGGACGGATAAAAGCCTTGCCAAAAATAGGGATATCTACCGACCCCCATGTGTCAGCTCCCCAGTGAACCAGACCAGACAAAAAGTCTGCAGTAAACACACCAGCAACTAAGAATATAAAAAAAAATAATCCTGCTTGAAGAAAAAATAATAATAAATAAATCTTTTTTTTTCTGGTAACCTAATCAGTCACTTTGAAGCTCTTGAAGAGCTCCAGATCCTTGTTATTAGATGAAACACCTAGTGTAACCAGCAAAAATTGCTCCAAAAACAACCTGCTGGCCAGTGATGGTGCTTAGGATCTTGCTTTATAAGCTGGTTCAATTTACCATACATGTATTGATTCTTAACCCTACAAGTTCCCTGTACATGTACACTGCTGTCCATTACTCATGTATAGAATACATGTTGTTCCATGTTTGTTTTACTTCGTGAAAGAAAATTATGACATTTTACATGTACAATGATACACTTTTTTGAATATTTTCCTCTATATTTAGTCATATTACTTCATGGTAATCATTATTTTATTAACCACTGCTCCACTCATAATAATATTTTATCACAACAATCATTGGTCAAATTAAATAATTGTATAAAAAATAGTTAAAAGCAAAACATCAGTTTTGTCAACAAGTGCTAAAATTACTCACCAGCTGCAAATACGATTGTTCTGACTTCACTGAGCTTAAAATTCTTACAAAGGAAGAACAGAACTATGCTTGACAGAATGACATATGATGCTACACTAAAGGTCTCCAGATGTCTTTTGCCTGAAAATTTAAATTAAGAAAAGATACTAAGACTACCGGTATGTGTACTATCAATCTGCCAATAGCACTAAGTATGAAGACATGGTTGATCATCCCAGTTATACACAACTGAAGCAGTTGTGAATTGACTCACAACAAAATTAAATGTTTGTTTGAGTTAGTGGTTACTGGAGAGTAAATAAATGTAGGTAACTGAATTCCGAGTAAATGATATCTAGTGCCAAAATACTCACAGTACCAGGATTGAAAAATTATAGAGAGCAAGATTCGCAAAATCAAATTTTTGCCGTTGTGTTCACAGGCTTATTTTACAGTAAATGTGGAAAGAAAATTTAGGGACTCAAGCTGGTGTCCACTTAAAAGAGGGTGTCCGCTTAATATGGGGTCCGCTTAATACAGGTTTCACTGTATTTAGAATTGAACACTGATGTACATGTGCATGTAGGTCATGGGCTTTTCAGCTTATACATGTGAGAAGCTTTAACTTGATCAGCGGTGTACAGTCATTTTGATAAAAGTCATTTCTATCCAAATCAAAGTCAATTTGATATATTTCAATTTCATACAAATATCTCCATTTACCCAAAGTATTAGACATAACGTTTTCTCACACTATCTACTGCTCTGTTGTATGCACTAATGTGTGAATGTTTCTGTACTTACAGTACCGCTCAGATATACGTTAACCAAAAAACGCGCATAATACGCGTATAAATATGCGCGTATGTGCGTATAAATATGCGCGTATGTGCGTATATGTATACGCGTATGTGCGTATAAGTATACGCGTATGTGCGTATAAATAGACGCGTATGTGCGTATAAGTAGACGCGTATGTGCGTATAAACATACGCGTATGTGCGTATAAAAATGCGTATATACGCACATACGCATATACGTGTCTGTTCATTAGTATGTATGAGCTGTCTTATTGTCTTTCTATTGTTTGGGGGGTTCTTTAGCTTGAAAACACTAAAAACTACACGACTACGAACTTCATGATACGCTGTTGCAAGTGTATACGAGTTAGATAGAAAGCATGTGCCTATCGATATATACGGGTTATCCTTTTTGAACGGACCTTTCATGGACAGAGGAGATGTTTTTCACCGATTTTTCATCACTTAACAACACTACATCCGTCGCAACGGCTTTGGAATGTGTTCAAAATTAATATAATACCGGTGCATCGTATTTCAGCAGAGTCAACATAGCCCGTTGTGAACAGCGTTCTGGATATGAACCCACACAGGATGTTTCTTTTATGGCTTACGCCATCGATAAACAAGCTTTTCTGAGAAACTTTTCTATTCATTATACATACAAGTAAAAGAAGTTCTACCAGACCATTATAATTGTGTTGCGTTACCTGTCACAACTACGTGTTGTTCCGACTCGGGTCTGACACGTATGTAAATTTTGTCTCTAGTTATTTGTTTCAAAAATCGATGGTCACGATAACTAAATCTCAACACAGCAACGCCGCCTATGTGAACAATTTCTTCCCCATCTTTGTAGCCTGCGAATACAGCTGCCTTTCACCGCTCCCGTCTGATTTGCCGTTTCGTGCGAAACTCGACTAACTGTTTATTCAAAGTTGTGAACATGAGAAACCACGAGTTGATCATTCGACTAACTGTAAACATTCGCTTTGCAGATGAAACCTGGAAACCTTTTTATTTAAACTCGGGGACATGCAAAATCACGCTTAGTGAGACTTATGAATACACGCCTTTATGCACATGAAGCCTTGACTAACTTCCAGTAACTTTTTATTCAAAGGTTGTGAACAGGGGAAACCATATGTATGTATGTATGCTTTGATCATTCACTTCACTTCACTTTCGAAAAATTCTTTTATTCAAACTTGTGAACACTCGCCCGCTTTGCACATGAAACCTTGACTATCTTTTTGTTCGTACAGTACTTGTTTAATACCACCGTTTTCATCGATACGCGCGACCAGATACGATACGCGTAAACGGTTCCAAAATTTCCGTCAATGTTGCGTGTTGTCGACAGATCGGATCGAAATCCACCAATCACCGCCCGCTAACATGACATAATGAAGGTCAGAAGGTCACACTAGTGGCTGTGATTGGTGGATTTCGATCCGATCTGTCGATAAGGCGCAAGATTGTTTTCCAAAGTCTACGTATCAACGAGAACGGTAGACTTGACAAGTCGACCTTAACCAACAGCCGCTTGTGCACAGGGAGCGTCAACCTGTAGACAGTAAAATCGTTTTCGTTTTCTTTTCGGATAGTCAGCAGTCTTTCAGTTGTTTGTTTGACCTTGCAAATAAGAATATCTTGGCTTTGGATACTAAAACAAACCATCTCAGCTCTTCGCAAGAGATTTTACGCACACGAACAAATCATCACGTGCGATGCCAACACCTTGTGTTTACATCCCGATGTGTAAACATCGAAGCGACCGCCGACTGCACTAAATAAACGAAAACATCTTTCGCGATACAAAATGTTATGGTTTCCATCTGTTCTAAACATTCAGCAATTGCTTCTCGATGGAAAGTGATCGAAGGAAGCTTATTTACCTGTCATGTACTCGATTACCTACATAACGCAGCAACCTTCCCAAAATTATTATTTTTCTCCAGACTTGAAATTTCATAGAATCGCCAGATGATTCACACGTTTAAATCTCGAGTTTAAGTAACATTTTCCTTTTCGCTCTGATTCATCAACAGCAAAAGATAAAGCAGATGAACTGCTTCTTCTCGTTTTGCAATAAATACATGAAGCGATGCGACGTGCGTGTTTGTAACATGATCTCCGTTAGCTTTGTACAATATGTTAATTTTCCGTTGTTGGCTCGTCGCTATTTTAGACTCTTTCTCTTTCACAACAATGAAACACAAAGAAACGTTTTCGTCCTGCATAACAAAGACACATCAGACGCGCATGTATATGCGTATATACGCGTATATTTATACGCGTATGTGCGTATAAGTATACGCGTATGTGCGTACAAACATACGCGTATATGCGTATAGTCATACGCGTATATCCGTATAGTCATACGCGTATATGCGTATAGTCATACGCGTATGTGCGTATAAAACGCGTCTGCGCAGTTAACGTATATCTGAGCGGTACTGTACATGTAGTGAACAAGAAATCACTGAACATATTGCAAAGGCAAAAACACAGTAATAGGAATATTTCCTCAGGTTTACTTTTGTAATGAAACCACTTCAGTTGGTATTGAAACAAATTGTATGGAAATGACTTTGTATTGAACACACACACACAAAGACACATACATGTAGCCAATATACTATATTCAGAATTCAATGCCGTAGTAGGTCATAGGCTTTTCAGTTGACATGTGTGAGAAGCAATATGAGTAGTTTATATAAAGTGCACCAAGCAAATGAGTGGAAAACAGGACAGCATCCTTCCTGGTGTAGCAACATGTATGTCCGAATACCGGTCGTTTCGCCAACGAGTCAGTTCGCCAACGACCAGTTCGCCAACGTGTGAAGTCGATTCGCCAACGTTGAATGTCAGTTCGCCAACGCTTTATATGCCAGGCACTTCGGGACCCAATGTCCAAAATACTTTTTCGTTTGGCTTGGCAGTGGACGAAAGGACGAGGAATAAGTTGTATGGCGCGTGGATGAAAGAACGAGGAATAACTTGTATGGCGTTAAGTTCTGGGTACACATATTTAGCGGTTTGTTTGGCTCCGCAGTGGATAAAAGAACGAGGAATAATTGATATGCGTGTAAGGGATAAAGTGGCCCTGTATCCTGTAGTTTAGCGGCGTTGGCGAACTGACATTCGACGTTGGCGAATCGACTTCATACGTTGGCGAACTGGTCGTTGGCGAACTGACTCGTTGGCGAAACGACCGGTTACCGTATGTCCAGTTTGCCACATCCCTCAAAAGTGGTCAGATCAATAAGAATACTTTGCCAGTGGTTTTGTTAACGGATTATCACTCTAAGACTCACATTTCTCCCTGCAGCCAACACTGAGTCTAAAACTCGGTTGACGAGCATTTAATAATGAACAAAATCTGTGACAGCAGCGTAATTGCCTTGCCCCAAAAGTACCATGATCATTTCAGAGATATCCGGTCGTTTAGCCCCAAGTCGATTAGCGCCAAACCGTTTAGCAGCTAAGCGTTTAGCCCCCAGAGTCGAAAACACAAGTCTGTCTATTTCTCGTTCTTTGAGCATTAATGGGGGCTAATTGACTTCTGGCTGAGGGCCACCCGGTCAGGGGCTAACCGACTTGGGAGTTAAACGACCGATAACCATTTCAGATTTAATCTTAGATAGCTATTACAGAAAATCTAGAAATTCATATATCGATGCTGAACGTAAAAAAATTAAACGTAAAGGCTACTGATCTAACGAGATCATAATCAGATGAAGCCGGCCCGTGGGAAAATCAACTATTTCGGGTTCTTGAAGAACACTTTAAAGCTAGAAATGATTATGCAAGAGCAAACCTTTGGTGTAGCCTCCAGCCAAAATTTGAGCATTAACAACTTTTGTCGCTCCTGGTCGCTCGACGGGCCCATTTTTCAACTCAGAATTCTCGGCATCGCCTTGATCTCCATCGTCTGTAGCATCCTGACACCCTACCATTCTAAAAACGACGCATTTGACGAAAAAGATTAAACTGGCTGCAAAGAGTACTGCACAACGCCCAGCATTAACAATCATATGATAGTCATTACGAAATTCAAAATGGCGGAAAACATGTACGTTGGAAATATATGAAGTACTAACTTACAAGACAAATTTACCGCTGACCGGTAGTTTAGTTAATGAAGTTATCCAAAATACACGGGAAATCCACTGGAAAGTTCACTAGAAATTAATGAATTCGTCAGTTTTTTCGCGATTTTCAGCAACACTAGGTGCGAGCCCAACAAGGACAACCTATGCGAGGCTAGCTTTAGCTCGATTTTATGCCGCAAAGAAAGGTAAGGGCTTGATGATTGCACACACATCAGACACATGCGTTCACGTGTTTCGGAGTTAATATAGGAATGAGTGCCCATGAAGGGAATTACGAGAAAGCAGTTATGCTACGTCAAAGCCTCGGGATGATGGGGTAAGGGTGCAAGCACTATGTTAGTGTCTCTATCACCAATGGCAATGCATGACCATGTAGCTTTTGGTGACGTCACCGATGTATGCTGCATTAAAGACTGGTTATTTCCTTTTAGTATCACCCAACTAGTGGACTAATGCAAATCCTGCATTTTAATTGGCTACGCTACTCAAAGACTATTAGCAATAGTCTTCGAGCACCATCGAGCGTGACGCTTTCTTTCATTTTCCCAAATAAATATTTACTTCAACTTTCTTATTGCCATTTCTGTCCGACTAGTTGGGTGATACTCAAGGGCCCTCAAGTAGCCCATTGGGCTTCGCCTCATGGGCTATTGACCCGTAGCCCGAAAGGGCTACGGGTCTAATTGTTAAATAGTCATTTATCACACCAACATCTAAAAACATGTTCCAGTGCAGTTCCATGTGAGTAACTATGTGATTTCAAATGGATACTTCACAATTTTTTCATTTGTACTAGAATGTGTGGTTCCAGAAAATCCCGGCAATCCAATCAATGAAAAACTGGCAATCAATATAATCCATTCCAATCAATATAAGCGATAATAATTAGTCCATTAATATCTGAAATCAATGTAAATCGATGTAAATCGATGATCAAGAGAGTTGTGAGTATCAATGTTCATTGATTTCCATCAATTTTCATTGATTGTTATTGATTTTTCTAGTGTTAATTCAATTTTAGCAAAAACATGTTCATAATGAAAGCAAAGGAAATATTCAAAGGAATTTGTTCGAGCCTATTTTCCTTTCTAATACAGTCATCACACTTATAGTAGCCTTTGACTACAGCTCCCTCTATCAGTATGACTTTCATTATAAAGAGATCAATCTCTTTCAGTTATCCTGGGAGTTATGCACGTAGCCTGCCTGATCCGCACACTGTCTGATAGTACCGGTATCCCCATTCAAGACTTGCTGATTAAGATTGATGAAAATCTATATATTCAAAAGCAATTACGAGGATTTGAATTGTCAGTATCGATTTTCATTGATTAATTGAGACAATCAATAATAATCAGTTAATTAAGATTGATTGTATTGATCATATCGATTGCCTTTCAATTATTGATTTTCATTGATTGGGCATGCTGGGAGAAAATATACACTAAGGATGGTTATTTGGTTTGTACCGTAATTCATCTTGTGGCACCTTTTGGATTTCATTCCAGGTTGTTACCGGCGACGTTTCGCGCGATAAATAAGTCTTAAGTCCAATTTGATCCAAATAATTTATTGCTGGCAGAATTACAACTTCGTCCTTAGTTCCTCAACAGGTTACAGTGAAGCGTAAAACTAAAGGTAATACATGAAACAAATTGATGAGAAAAACGAACCGTAACGAGTCGCCTTGTTATGGTGAAATAAATCTAAGTTTTACGAAGGCACAATAAAGACGAATAGAGCGAAATTGATCCACAAATTACCTTTGTCCAGCGACGAGGTAATGGACTGGTTGAATTCCACAAAGAATCTAAGAAAAACGCTCTATTATACCATAAACTAGCAAGACAACTTCGGCTGCTCTACATCTGACGTTCGCAAGAGCAAAAAACGTGTTCCCGAAAACGCGCGCTAGGAAACTCGGGAAATTACCCAACTAACCCTTGTACCTTAGCGTTAGCTACATGGCTCCCCAACAGTGGGAATCTACTGTTTAAACAAAGAAATTCTCAGAAAAAAGGAAAACAATCTCGGCAAATCCGGTCAAAAAAGTCAAATAACAAAGTCCTTAATAGTTTATAGTGTCTCTCTTAACATGAAGCATCTGATTCTGGAGGCTCCTCGATGGGGAATTCCCGGTCTTGGGGCAAAATCAACACCAACTTGTGAATGGGTCTTTCCAGACGCTGAACTTCGTGTGTCCTTCTTCCATGGTTGTCAAGAAGTCGCGTTCCAACAGCTAAGATGACCTTTCGAACGAAACCATCATCACTTGGGAGGGTCTGCTGAACTTGAGCTAACTTCCACTCATTCCTTGGGAGGTGATCATCCTTCACCACAACTATGTCACCAACCATAAGGTTCCTTTGCGGTTTGGCCCACTTCTGACGCATCTGTAGTGTATGCAGAAATTCCCTTCGCCATCTGGTCCAAAATTCATTCGCGAGATGCTGTACTCTTCGCCATCTCTTATTTGAGTAGAGATCTTCTCTTAAGAACACACCAGGAGGAGGCATCAGCACCTTAACCTTCATTGTGAGCAGATGGTTTGGCGTTAATGGTTCTGGGGCACCTGGAGACATCATGTTGTTTACAGTGAGTGGTCTCGAGTTCACGATGTTCTGGACTTCCTTCATAAGAGTGCGAAAGCTTTCATCGTCCAGCTGGGTTCCATTCTCTTGAAGTAACACTGCAAGAACATTTCGCACAGTTCTTATCTGCCGTTCCCAGCTGCCCCCCATATGGCTTGCTGAAGGAACATTCATTTCCATGTCAATCCAATCACAGTTCTCTTTCAGTAAGTGATTGCTAACTTTCTCATGATCCATCTCACTTAGAGCGTTTGCTAGTTCCCGTTTGGCGCCAACAAAGTTTGTGCCACGGTCAGATCTGATTTGACGAACTGGGCCACGTTCAGCCAGGAAGCGGCGTAGTGCATTTATGTAGGAGTCAGTCTCGAGAGTGGTTGAGGTTTCAATGTGGACTGCGCGTGAAGACATGCAGGTGAATAATACTCCATATCGCTTAACTTCTTTACGACCCTCTTTGATAAGGAAGGGACCAAAGTAGTCTACTGCGCTGTATGTAAAGGGTGGAACTGACTCTGTTCGATCCTTAGGCAAATCTGCCATCTTCTGAACTTGTGGAGGTGCTCTAAATCGTCTACAAATGGTACACTTTGAAATGAAACATCCTACTGCAGACGTACCACCAATCACCCAATAGCCACGCTGGCGGAGCTCGTTATGGGTCATCCCACTGCCCTGATGCTTTATGGCATGGTGGCAATCCTGTATTATCAGCTCGGTGATGTGGGACTTCCTTGGCAATATGCTCGGGTGTTTGACGCTTTCGGACATGTCAGCCCTCCTGAGGCGACCTCCAACTCGCAGGATTCCATCGGCATCAAGATAGGGGTCGAGACGGTACATGCAACTAGTCTTCTTCAAACTTGAGTTGCGCTGCTTCACAGCTTCTCTACTCGGAAATTCTTCATTAACATTCAGCGAGCGTAGTGTTTTGATTTCTTCCTTAAAGTGTTCATGCTGCACACTGCGGATGATTTCTATCTCTGCCTGGGCTAAGTCTTCTACCTCTGGTTTCAACTTGCTCTCAGGGACGTGTGAGCTTTCCTTAATCTTTCTCTCTCGTAGGCGCCTCTTTAGCAGTAAACATAGTGCCACGGCATTCTTGGCTCTGAACCAGTTAGAGAAGCGACTCAATCTGCTTGTCTCAAAGTGGTTAGGAAATCTCTCCATGGTCTGCGTAGCAAGGGTGGAGATCTTCTTGACTTCCGGGTCCTGTGAATCAAGGGGGCCAGGCTTGTAACATGGCTGTACTGAACGAACATTCAAACTCCACAGAAATTCTGGGCCCTTCAGCCAACATGAATCGTGTACCAGTTGATGGGATGTAAGGCCGCGCGAGGCAGCATCAGCTGGGTTAGTGTCAGTTCCAACATAGTGCCATTGGTCAGGCTTGGTAAAATTGTGTATCTCCTGCACACGGTTGGCCACAAAGGTATGAAAGCGTCTAGCTTCATTGTTTATGTATCCAATCACAACTTGACTATCGGTCCAAAACAGTTCGACAACATCTTGGTAGTCTAGCTCTTGCTTGAGGCACTGACTCACTTTAGTGGAGACTACTGCTGCGGTAAGTTCAAGCCGAGGGATGGTAATTGCCTTCAGTGGTGCTACTCGAGCCTTTCCCATGACAAATGAGACATGTGATTGGTCCAACTGGTTTACCAGGCGAACGTAACTACACTGACCATATCCGCTCTGACTGGCATCTGAAAAATGATGCAACTGAACACTCTTTACTTCTCCAAAATCCTTGGGTTTGAAACATCTTGGAATTTTCAGTTCTTCTAAGACGTGTAATTCATTTCTCCACCTTTCCCATCCAGGTCGTAGGTTGTCAGGGATTGGCTCATCCCAGTCAACATTTCCACGACAGAGTTCCTGAAGAATTTGTTTCCCGACTAAGATAACAGGGGCTGCTAATCCAAGAGGATCATATACTGAACATACAGTAGAGAGGACTCCTCTTCTGGTCAAAGGTTGATCTTGAATGACAATCCGGAATCTGAAACAATCGGTCTCAATGCACCACATGACGCCTAATGTGCGTTCGATGGGTAGCTGGTCAAACTTCAAATCCAAGTCTTGCAGTCCATTTGCTCTATCTTCGGGAGGAATTGCCTTTAGTACTTCTTTGGTGTTGCTGACAAACTTGTGTAGGCGGATACCAGCCTTAGCGCACATGGCTTGACTGTTCTGGATTAGCCTTGTAGTCGCGGAGACTGTGCTAAGGGACTTCAAGCCATCATCGACATAGAAGTTTCGCCGTAGGAAGTCGGCAGCCTCAGTTCCAAATTCTTCTTCCCCATCATGTGCAGCTTGCTTGAATCCAAAATTAGCACAGCCAGGTGAAGAACCGGCTCCAAACAGATGGACCTGCATTCTGTATTCAACAGGTGCTGCATCGAGATCACCATTTTCCCACCAGAAAAATCTTAAGAGGTCTCTGTCTTCTTCATTGACAAAGAATTGGTGAAACATTGACTCAACATCACAGGAGAACGCTATGGCCTCTTGGCGGAATCTGCAAAGAACACCAACTAAACTGTTCGTAAGATCTGGTCCTGGTAGCAGATTTTGATTGAGGGAGGTTCCGGCATAGCGTGCGCTGCAATCAAAGACAACCCGGATCTTGCCTGTTTTTTTGGGGTGATATACCCCATGGTGCGGTACGTAGTTGACTCTGCCAGCGCTTCCAGCCGCTACATCTTCGCACTTCTCAGCGCAATCCTCTATAACCTTTTCCATGAACCTTGCATAGTCCTTGTAATAGCCTGGGTTTCTTTTGAAGCGTTCCTTCAGAAGGAAGAGGCGTTTGATAGCCAAGGAACGGTTGTTTGGGAGCTCCACTGCTGAGCGTAGGGGCAGTGGCATCTCATAGTGTCCATCTTCTCGCTTGTGGATACCGTCATTAACAATTTTAAGGAACTTCTGATCTTCAACAGACAACGATCGCTCACTCTCAATGTCACGTCTCTCTTGAAAATCTAGCTCAAACATTTGATTTATTTGAGCTGGATGGAAGACTTCCTTGACGGAAGATTTCAGGACGAATGTTGAGCCACAACGGGGTGTGCTGCATTCGTAAGAACTAGTCAGTTCCCTTGTAATGATCTTGTTAGTCCAGACTCCGTGATCCTCATTTGAATCGGCAAGAGGGGAGAGGCACACTCTGCCAATGATGCCCCAACCAAGATCAGTCCTTACTCCATATGGATCATTGTCAGAACCAGGTATTATCTCTCGTGGTTTAATAGCCCTTGGACAATTTGTTCCGATGAGCAAGCCAACTTCTAAGTCTTTCCTGTATGGCATCAGTTCACTCGCAATAGGCTTTAAGTGTTCCCAGTACATGGCTACCTCAGGCTTGGGAATCTGTGAACTCTTGAAAGGGATCATTTGTCTTGTGAATGCCTGTGGTAAGGGAATGCTGCTTTGGTGGTTCATACTCGTCACGGTAAGGCCTTTAACCTTGTGACTTTCAATCACTTCATTTTCCTCGTGCAATGTAGATAACAACAAGTGGCTCTTAGCACCTTCAATTCCAAGCTCCTCTCTCAACTTCTCAGTAATGAATGTTGCGTTTGATTGGCAGTCAAGGAGAGCGTAAGTCAACCGTTTGTTCTCAAGGTTCTCAGAGCTCGATACCCATACTGGAATAATCAAACTTTGATCTTGTCCAGATTCCTGACCTTCAACTCCACACACTCTTGTACACTTGGCGGACGCTGGTTCTGATGTTGGCACTGGTAATTGTTCAGATGCTGATTGAGAAGCATGCTCTGTTTCGTTTGACTTGTCTGGTTGCTGCTCTCTGTGCAGACATGTGGGATGCTGTTGTTTGCATGATGCACACTTCAATCTTGCTGTACACTTATTCTCCTTTGCCATATGGCCGTGCTCTAGGCACCTTAGGCAGAATCCTTTCTTGATCAGGAATGACAATCTCTCCTTTAGAGGAACTCTCAGAAGCTCTTGGCAGGTGTTCAAGTCATGGGGCCCCCTGCACCTTGCACATGGTTTGCTGGTAGTTTTCTTGGAAGTAGCTGAAGAATCAGTGACATCTGTTAACAGTGAATTGACGTGGAGTCGCCCTCCATGACCAGGACCTCTCCTGCGATTCTTATTTCTGTCCTCTCTTTCTTGCTTATTGACTTCTACATCCGAAAGTACGGGCAAGCACTGTATCTCAGCTATCTCGGTGACAAAGTTGACAAATACTGTGAAAGGAGGGAACTTGGTGTCTCCGTGCTTTAGTTGATAATCCCGAACCATAGTTCCCCATTTGGGATGAGCCCAAGCAGGAAGGATCTTTACTAGTTTCTTGTTGCCACTTTCCTTGTTCAATGTTTCGAGATCCTCAACTGAATGCATTGCTAGTTTACAGGTTTGTAAGAAGTCAGCAAATTCTCTCAAGGCAGCTCCATCCCTTGGGGCTATCCTCTGCCAATTTTCCAACCTTTTTCGAAAGGCATCAGCAACAACAGACGGATGGCCGAATCGTTTCTCTAGGATGCCCTTGGCTGTTTGATATGCGTCAGGCGAAGACACAAACTGATAACCTTCCACGACTTTCTTTGGAGCTCCAGCCAAATATTGAAGCAGATATAGAATCTTTTCACTGGGATTGATAGCTCTCTTCTCTATTACAGTTTCGAAGGCACTCTTCCAAGTTGGCCAATCCAATGGATTTCCAGTGAAAACTGTTAGATTTGGGGGTGGCATTCGAGCAGCTTCAAAACTTTCCGTGATTGCCTTTGTAATGTTGAGCGGATCAACTGCTGAATAGAGCGGGGTGGAGAATGTTGGCATCACTGTTTGGGAATACAAGGGAGAGAAGGGTGTGGCTGATGGTCTCAGTACAGATGGTCTTACTTCTGGAGTTCCATATGCAACTGTAGTTGAAGCTGTGCTGTTGTTAGGATGAACTGTGAGAGGAGTGGTGCTTACAACACTAACTGGGGTGTTCTGCTGGTGATCCACATGATTGGTTGAAGTAGCACTGGTGCAAGCAGAGGTAGTAGGAAGTGCTGACAAGTATTGAAGCACACGATCTTCCTTATCCGTTTCACAAGGGATATCATCCAAGCAGTCAGGTATATGTTTCTTATCTTCTTCCTCTTCTTCTTCGACCTTAGCCAGTGCAGCAGCTTCAGCTTCAGCTCTTTCATAATCTTTCTTTCTCTGCATTTCTTCTATTTCACACTCCTTCATTTTTAATTCCACCTTCTTCTGCATTTCCAGCTTAGCATATTGCCATTCGACTTTCTTTTTTGCTGCTTCTGCTAACGCCCTTGCTCTTGTCTCAGAGGCATTTGAGCTCCTTGATCTTTTTGACGAAGATGATCTGGTTGTTGTGCGAGAATTGATTTCATCCTTTTCTAATATGAAAATACGTTCACCAGCATTTGTTCTTAGTTGCACTGCTCGCCTAAGAAGATCAGAAGATTCACCACAGAGTTGCTGCAATTCTTCTTCTGATAAAAGGGGTGCATATCCTGATCGTGCTATTTCAAATGCCTGTCGACTTTCTTCTAGTTCAGTTCTAAGCTGGCGAAGTTTATCGATATCACTTGCATCAATCCATAACATGTCGACTGTGTCAACACAGTTCCTTAATTTAGTTAAGGCGTCTTCATAACTTTTCTTCTTAAATGGCAACTGATACTCCAAGCCCTTTTGTGTTAGAGTACGTTTCCTACCTTCCAATTCATCAGACGTCAGTTGAGCATCTTGCATATCCTTTGTACTCTTAATTGATCCATCTTTATCAGGTGTGTTTATCTGCGTAGGCGACGAAGCACTCATCTTGAGATGATCCAGAATCCAATATCCATGCGTCCAGTCCACGGACTCGTATCCAAAGTTTTACTGTTACCGGCGACGTTTCGCGCGATAAATAAGTCTTAAGTCCAATTTGATCCAAATAATTTATTGCTGGCAGAATTACAACTTCGTCCTTAGTTCCTCAACAGGTTACAGTGAAGCGTAAAACTAAAGGTAATACATGAAACAAATTGATGAGAAAAACGAACCGTAACGAGTCGCCTTGTTATGGTGAAATAAATCTAAGTTTTACGAAGGCACAATAAAGACGAATAGAGCGAAATTGATCCACAAATTACCTTTGTCCAGCGACGAGGTAATGGACTGGTTGAATTCCACAAAGAATCTAAGAAAAACGCTCTATTATACCATAAACTAGCAAGACAACTTCGGCTGCTCTACATCTGATGTTCGCAAGAGCAAAAAACGTGTTCCCGAAAACGCGCGCTAGGAAACTCGGGAAATTACCCAACTAACCCTTGTACCTTAGCGTTAGCTACACAGGTCCTTTGCATGAACTTAAGTTCTTTCTCCCCTAATCTTCTCAAAGTTATTCTTGACCTTCTTCGTTGTTTCTTTCCCTCTGGTGTCCAGGACAAACATCCTTTAGCAACATCCTTGAACATAATGTACAGGAAATTGTAAACAGCTTGCTTCCCATGGTTGTTGAGTTGCATACATGTATTAAGCTCTTGGGAACTTACAATGACCACTCAAACAGTACAAGAAACTTGCATTCTTAACTACATGCTCAATGCTTCCCAAACATGAAAGGACATTAGTTTTTGATACCTTTTGAAACAAATTATGTCAATCTCACTGCACTACAACAATATTAATCCCACTTTTCTTGTAGGGAAGAAGACTAAATCCCCAAATGTAGCAATTGATCATGATTTAGCAGATGGGCTGGTAGATTTGGAGAAATTAAAAGCTACCATGCAGAAGACAGTGGGCAGCCTCCAGCTTGAATTCAAGGACAAACTATCTGTCAATATTCAACCAAGTGAGTTTCAATTATCTACTGAGATGCAGAGATGAGGTAATTCTGAGCTATGTTTGTAGTGAAACCTCTATTATGCAGATGCCCTTTACAGTGGAAACTTGATATTTTCAAAAACCTCTAAATAAGTCCCGCAGCCCAGCTAAAGTTGCAGGCAAATGTATGGATCAGAACATAACCACAATATAACAAACTTTGATATAGCAAGATCGTTGATATAATTGTTCTCTATCCAGAAGCCCAGACATCAAATCATCCCCATAAGTAACAGATAAATATCAACAAGTCAGGTGCAAAAGAAAGACAATTTATGCACTGCCTCTTGTCAATGGAGAACATGTAATATTGAATGTGTATTTTGAATAGTGAAACAAATGGTGTTATGACTATATTATTTTATAGGCAGTGTTTTTTTTTTTCAGACGTATTAGACAAGCTCAAGGTGCAATCACAGAATGGCAAAGAAATGTTTCTGCTCAGTCAAGTGGCACAAATCAAGCTTAATAATAGCATGTTTGTTATAGACTTGAAGGATTCACCAGAGGTACGTCAATATTAAATGTCAACATTTCAAATCCTATAGTGATCAAAATGATATTTGTCCTTGCGTCACCAGCTCATATATTTTGTCCAAAAGACAAGTAGTACTTGACAACAAATATAAATAATAACAATAACATAAAAAATAATAATAAATAATGTTTATACCCGCACAGTTTCTATAAATATATTCAACCTTGGCTTTCCATAAGATTATTTAAATGAACACATATATTATGACTTAAAATGTAGAGCGGCTGTTCTAAAATTCTGTTAAGTAATAGAATAAATCACAAATCTTGCTAATCAAAATCTCATTAAATTTGTCAAATAATCATACGAATATAAGTACAAATACGATTTACACTACAAGTGATATATTACAATAACTCTCTCAAAATTGCATGAGCCTTTAGTCAAATATCACAAGAGGTATAAATTTGAAATAATCGTTTTGACTCATTTGTTATATACCTGAATTAGCAAGCTTGTGCTAATTTGTACTGCAGTGTAAATTAAAAATTAAATATGTTAGATTTGCCCGTCCTTCTTCGCTCCCGACCCGAGTGGTGTTTCTCAAGAAGGACGTCTGCGATTTACCGCCGAAAATTCCATACTGATGACGCAAATCTGTCCCGAATCTGGTCATGAACGCTGATTGGTTCGATCGGTAATTATGCATAACTAAGTCCTTAAATATGCGTGACATTGAATATTCTCACCAAAACAAATACGTGTTGACAGACCTACACGACTCCTACGGTTCATGGCATTTGTACATTTGCCGTTCTCATTTCGGTCGCTCAACCGTTTTTGTTGCTTCACTCTTGTGTTAATGCATTGTTCAGGCTCATTTCTATTTCAAGAAGAGATGTGTTTTTCAGTCTCAAAGTATTTTGCTTTCGAGGGACAAAAAATGAAATTTACCATGAACATGTTGCTTACTTGCATTCTATATTGTGACACCGGGTACGCCTGTGATTAGAACTGTTTGCGAGCACAGTAGGTAGATTCTTATCACGGATGTCATATTTTTGGAGAGACCATAGCTTTACTTCGAGAAAGCTATACGTTTGTCTAGAGATATTACACTTCTTGCAGCTATCCGAACAAAGTTTTCATTAAGAAATTGTCAACCACGCAAGTCATTTTCCACAGTAATAATGTTAGCCACCAGCCTCTGTCACTTCTCGATTTGCTTTTTACATGACAGACAGCAAAACGGAAACGTGAAGAGAAAAGAATTTGTCGAGTTCGACGGGAGAAAGTCAGATAAATGTTCGAGATATCGCAGTATCTTTTGCAGGAGCTCAGTGATCTTAATATCACTGAGTCCCCACATAGTATCTGTCGCCCTTTTCAGCGCCTCTTCTGCAAAGAATGCAAGTTTCTTCCTGATCATGAATATTCATCTCCTCGGGGAAAAAAACGCAAATGTTAATTTATGCCTATTTTGCAGATTGAGGCAAAGATTACAAAGTTCACACAGTATGGAATTTTCAGCGGTAAATTGCAGACGTCCTTCTCATGAAACGCCACTTGGGCCGGGAGCGAAGAAGGACGGCTGTTTTTGCAGGCTAGCAATCACAATGAAGGGTAATTGAAGACATGATTTCAAAATCGAACAAGCATGCAGTGCAAGTTCGATTTGAAATCTTGGTATGATTTCAAACCAAAATTGCAAAACACAGAGTTCAATAATATTACCACTTTATTACACTCATTTTGAAATTACACAATTTAATCACCTAAATACAGGAGTTTGGTCAGTAGCATTATTTTCTTGATCCAGTAGCTGGTTTACTATAAAAAAAAAAACAGAACCAGAAATGCTTTTACATCTCATTTTCACGCAAAACAGAACAAGATGTGATTTAGAGCAAAACAAGTGCAATTTGTGAATGAATCGCACTGCTGTGAGCCAATCAGATTGCAGTGATCACCAGTGATTTGAAAACAGATATAATAAAGAAAATAATTACACTGGAGACTGGAATTGACCTGAGGAAAAGGAAATGATAAGGAGGGCCTGTGATGGGAGAGTGCCAGTGTGAAGGATAAAATATTTTTATTTCCTTGTTGTAACAGTAAACACTATTAAAATTCAGGCAAGGATCTACTGTGCAAGAATACTTGAAACCCCATCTCTCTGGAAATTCCATAGCCGGCTAGCAGGCTCTTCATGGGGAAAGAAGGATGGAGAGGAGAGGGGAAGCTTCTTTTTTCCGCTTCTAAGAGCCTGCTTGCAGGCTAGAAACTCACTTTGCCTTCTCCCCTCAGGTTTCCCAGTTATTTTCTTTGGTTTAGATATTTCCTGTGTAGAGCTCAGCGAATGGGAACCTAAGCATACACATAATTGCCTTTAACCATTAGTCAGTTATTGAAAGATCAGCATGCAAGGATGAATAACCAAACTTTCAACATGTTAATTTTGATTATTTCCATATCGTGTTTCTGTTTTAGCTGGTGTCTCAAGCTGCTCAGGCAATTAAAAGTTGGAACACAAACTTTGAACCAACGTTGGATGGTCATCTGATATCTGTGCCCATTCCGAAGTAAGGCTTGCTCTGATACCGCACTATCGTTTTATTCAAAGTCCAACTATTCCTTTGATGAACCTTCCCCAGTCTCTTACTAGTTCTCTTATGCCCCACCTCCAAATGCCTTCTCTTCAATGCCATTTTCTATCACCTGTGCCTTTTCCTCTTTCAAAATACCTGTACCCCTCCTTCTATACCTTAACTCGCCTTTACCTCCCCCCTTTACTTTCCCTTTGCTTTTTCCCTTCCTCTTTTCCATACTTTGTTCTCTCGTTGATGCCTTCCTCTAGTCTCCATGCCTCTTCCTCCTCCTAAATTCTCTTTTCTCCCCCCTTTCAATCCTTTTGTTTACTTTTATGTCTTTCTTTTCTCTCTAGTTACTTACACTAAATCTTTTCCTTGCTGCCTCCTACTCTCTCCCTTACTACTCTCCCATTTCCTAACTCACTCAATACTTTTTCTTTTCTTTTCTTTTTACCGCAACTTCCCACACATTTTCTTATTTTTGCAGTCCTGTGAATGCTTGTCAAATCCTGTCCAACATGAGCGATTTCCACTCCCATGAACAAACCCTAATTCCAAACACACCACAACAAGAACATCTTTTCTTTTTCAGCGTAACGCAGGAATATCGCGAGAACTTGGTAAAGGCGGCAAAATCAACATGTGAACAATACAAACAAAGCCTTCGAAGAATAAGGCAGAAAGGCATGTCGGACATTAGGAAGAACAAGAAGGGAAAATCACAAGATGATGCCCAGATAGTGGAAAAAATGGTAACAACTCAAAATTGATAATGTTAATAAGTTTTAATACCAGTGATATTAATGAAGGATAGTGTATTTTTGAGGGTGTCATTTATTGTCCCCTTGGTTGAGCATGTTTACCATTTTTCTATCTAAGCTTTAAATGCACTTGCCCCCGGGGGGGGGGGGGACTCCCATATAGAAAATATGGGGTGCTCGTTGGGAATTTTTAAAGAAAAAACCATTAGAGGTACCAAGTTTTGTGGATGTGGCTTGAAATTTTTTTCAGCCCTAAGAGGTTCCAATTCTAAAACAAAACGTTATCTCCTGTCATATTTTTTTGGCTCGTTGCCCTAAAAGTTGCTGCAAAAGCTCCCAGTGTGGACCGTTTGATGCTGAACACCCTAAGACATACCAAAATGGCTTTTTCGCCCCTACAAGGTACAACAAGCAGCCCCATCCTTTTTGTATTTGAGTTCCCCCCTCCCTCCTGGGAGCATTTGCTTCCCTCTTCTCTTTCTTGTAAAGAAAAATGCCACTCTCCAGAACACAGCTTTCATAGCACTTATTAGTAAATTAACATTGATTGATTAATTTAATACACTGCTGTAATAAAAGTACATTACGTGGCATTCTATTGGTCTGTGTATACCTCTCCATGTCTGTAACATTATTTCAGACATTAATTTTCATGTTACCCCTTAGGAAAAAACCAAGTAAGTATCCAAGCGTTTTAAACCTTTGTGGGATTTTCATGTATTCTCACCTTTTTTTAACAGGTTGAACAGCTTACAGATCAATTCTGTAATGATACCGATATACTCCTAGAAGAAAAGACTAAAGAACTGCTAAGAAAGTGAAAAAAAAAACTGAAATGGTGATCCTGTTATCTGAGATGTCTCTTTTATTAAAGCTGTAAATAGACTGGCATTGTTCTGAAATGTTGGAAATGGATATAACTCAGGGGACTCCAATGTGAAAGGAGGAGTATAGGGATGCTTCTCAGAAAAATCGAGTTAATCCTCTAACGAAGCCCAGGGGGAGGGTGAACTCCTATATAAAAATTATGGGAGTGCTCGTCATATCTTTTAGGGGTTAAAAAAGTGGTCTTGGTTAGGGTGTTCTGCCTCAAAAGGTGCACAGCAGAACCTCTCGCCGTACCTTTTAGGGTATCGTGCCAGGAAAATCAGAATTTAAATCATAAGTTTTTTTCCTTGGGAGTTCTTTGGGTGCTGTGTGCATTTAGGCAAGAAAGGAAAAAAGAAAGAGAAGTTATTGCCACTTTGAGATGTGAGGGCATACATCCGGGGTTTCTTGAGATGAGTGTTGACTTGATTGAGAAGATTGTGCAAGCAAATAGAACGGTTTTCAATTGACTTTCGTAAAAACCAAATCCCAAGTAATGACTCTGGCCAATCACAAAGGACACAGACATTCCAGTGAACCAATCAAAACTCTTAAGAAAATACATGGAGTCGATGTAAAGCGCGGGAAAGCTTGTGTGAAACGCTTGCAAATGGGTTTGGTTTTACTTCTGGTAAGATGAGACTTCTGGCAAGGTGAGAAAGTTGCACAAATGCAAAATCAAAGTAAGAGACCAATTTCGATATATTAAAATTCAGCCTAACACAATAGACCTCAGCACGAGGCTCTCATTCGCTCCGACGAAGGGCTAACGCTCGAAACGTCAGCTTCCGAATCTCTTTACGGTGGACAATTCACATTATCAACCCAGTTGATAAAACCAAATTATCTTGCAATACTCCCACCGACGCAGCACCACAGTTTCTTTAGAAACTTGCCCCCTTTATCCGGGGAATAAACCCCACAAACTCTGTAGTTATTCCCAAGAGCCTCGTAATGAGGTCTATTGTTTTAGGCTCAATTTTAATATATCGAAATTGGTCAATTGCGAATACCTTTCGGCAGTCAAGTAGAAGCCACTGTTTTAAATATAGAAGCTGTTAGCAGAGAAGCCAAAACTCCCCAGAGACACACTACAACATTCAGATGGCTGAGCTGATTCCATTACAACTTTTTATTTGCGATAAAGAGAAAATACCACCCTTACATTTTGATAAAACCCTTACACTTGTATTACACTAAATCTCATAGCTTACTAGGATCATAAATCATCTTGAACGTAGTTAAAGCTGAAAAACTGAAGTTAAATCAACAAGCCAATTTCCAAAAACATTTCTGACTAATGTTCTCTGTGGATCATCCATATGTTTAAAGTTGCAGGACGGGGGGGGGGGGGGGGGGGGGGGACTCCTATATGAAAATGTCTGGGGCGCTCGTGGGAAAATTTGAATTAAACCCCTTAAAGGAGACCAATGTGGGTGTGGCTCGAGTTTTATTTCACCTTTGAAAGAAACAACTTAAAACTGAAATGACAGCATTTTTAGTTATTTATTCGAGTGCACCCTCAAAGATACTTTGACCGCCAAAAGATACTTTGGGCGCTAAAAAATATCCCGGGGGTAATAGTGACGTGTTGATTTAATTGGAAGATCGGTAGCGCTTAAGGTGATTAAATCTCTTGATCTTTAAATGTAAACTGTTAGAAATATCCTGGACAAAAATGACAGGATTTATCTTGCTCACTTTAGAATTGTTTTTTCTCTCGTGATATTTTTGTTAACTGGGAAATAAATCCGAGCCAAACCCAGCAAAAAAAGGTTCTGATTTCATTTAAGGATTTCTTGCATAAATTCCTACGATAACTTTCATACGGGAGTTCCCCCCCCCCCCCCCCCCCGAGAGAGGAAGGTTTATCCACTGGAAGGGTTTTGGTTTTCTTGAGCACTCTCTCGCCCTTTTTTATTGGCATCCATTGTAGCAGCGGTCTCTTCATTGGTCCTCGTGTCTCCAACGTGCAGGCTGCCATCTGGATTGGTTTTAACGCGGACTCTCTTGAACTGTTCCCTCAAGGCGCTAAGGGCTGCTGCTGTCTCGGCATCGGACTTCTTAGTAGCTTCACGGTTTGCTTCCTCGTGTGCTGCGAGATTTCCTCCTTTTTTGTTTGCCTCCCGCATCTTTTGATAGCTCTTTGCAAACTCTATTGCTGCCTTTGCCGTCTCCACTGGTTTATCAAGCGCCTTTTTAGCGAGGGTACCAAGACCTGTGAATAAAAGCAACAAAAAATGAAACGCTTTTGATTAAGAGTCCAAGCGGCATGTGACGCGCGTGGATCGCGCGAGCGTCTTCGCGCTTACCTCGCTTCCCGAACAATTCAACTTTAATGGGGGGGGGGGGGGGGGAAGGAGGGGGTTAACACGAATTTAGGTGAAATTTTAGGAAACATTAAAGATGGATTAAAAGAAAAAAAGGTTTGGAACTCCACCAGACAGTTAAACGCCCCCGAAATGGCACCCCAGGTTGGTGGACAACTGTTTGGTGTACGCATACCAATTTTCAACTTCAAATTCTAATTTTAAAACAACCTCAAATCTTCAAGATTTCCTATTTCAATAAATTTTACTAAACCTTTGAGAAAAACCATTTATTCCCAAAGATACCCAAAAATCACCAACAAATTTACAAAACAGCCCAAAACGCAGATATGTGGGATGAGCTGAGAGATTTTTGACTGCTTGAAACGTGAACGAGATTTTTGAGTTAAAGCCATAATACCCAGCCAAAATACGGCCTTCATGTCAACCCCCGCCTTAAGCGCTCATTAATACCTGTTCTGTGGCCGGTTTCATCTCTATCACGAATACCGGTTTTTCCAATATGTGCTGTTTTGCCGTTAGCTTTGATGGTTTTTCCTCTGAAAGCAAATGGAGAAGGAAATAACTAGTGAATTTTATAAACGTGTAACCCAGCGCGTGACGACATAGTTTTATTCGTTAACACAAAAACTCTCAGCGTAACAAAAATTTAATGTAGGTAGATGACATTAACACTCCATGTTACTTGTCAAACCCAAATACCTGCTAAAGACAGTAAGTACGGAAAACTTCCTAATCTTTAAATATTAATACTAGAAATAGTTGACACTGCAGTCTTAGGAGATTATACGTGTTTTTGTCTGTGTCTAAAAGTGTGTTACTCAAATTATTTCCTGTGGTTATTTTATCCCATTCTTTGCTCTCACGAAAACGTTTGTTTGCGCCTCAACTGTGATCTCTTTCTGCGTTTCTTTTTTTTTTTTATGTGATTAAAAATAACTCGTCCAAGTAGGATTGCCGCCATGCTAGACTAATGCAGTGCTTCCATATTTCCAGTCTTGTTAGAAGTTTTGAAAACATAAGAGAATTGATGATAATCTTACTGAAATATTTAAAAAAACATATTATCCCTTTATATGAAACGCGTAGTATCCTGACAAAATTAAGCAACAGAGTGGACGGAAAGAACAGGCTTTATAAACCTAAAAATGTCGCTCCAGAACTGCCAATTTCGAACGCTTTTTAACGGCCTGCATACTCTCAAACAGGAAGAACAGAACATGTACTTGGTCTTACCGTTCAGTTTTAGTGGAGCTATATTCAGAACTGGACTGCGAGCTGCTTCTTGAGCTGGAACTTCGAGAACCTCCCCACCATCCTTCGCATTTCCCAAGAACGTCCACTGTTACGATGACTGCAAGAATCACGATAACTAGTGTGTACAGTTTCATCTCTGTTACTCGGGCTGAGGACTGATGTGGTTGCAAGCCAAACCGAACCTGGTAACGTTAAGACTGAATACTCGGGCAGCTTTTATGGGCTTAGAGAGTCGGGGCGGAGGAAGTTGTAAAAATGATCCGGCCGGTTTAAGCAAAAACCGGATGGAAAAGCATCTTTGTCTAAGCAGTTTTGAGACACTTCCTCATTAGAAGTCTGACAGGAACTGAAGGGAATTGAATATTGCGCTGTTAGGTGCTATTTGTTCCGTTCTAGGTAAACCGGCCGTATCAAAACAGATATACTAGATCATATAATCTAGTCTACAGTTCTTGATACACAACTAAAAAATAATGGATGTCAAAGCAACAAATTCTATACCTTGTTGACTGCGGAAAACTGCCGGGAATTCAAAACACATGATGTTAAAGAGAAGTGTTTAAGATATCTGGACATATAAATAGCAGATTGGATATCATTGTCACACTTAAGCACGCCAGTATTTCAGTTGAATTGACCTTATGAACTGAAGGAGCTGAAACCGTGCTTGTCACCAAATGTTCTTAGAACACGAGGAATTGATGAAAATAGAACAAATTGTAGTTTTTTAAACGATTTTTTCCACCACGCAACGATAAAATTTCAGGTTGTGTCCTGGTGTACCGGTACACAGAGGGAATAACCATTGTACTCCTTTGTTTAGAAGCCTTTGTTTAGCTGTTGCATATTGTTGGGTCTATTGTATCGGTTCTTGTGTACCGGTACACGAGGACAGAACCAAATTTCAAAAGGTCTGCAAGGCTTTTTCAATTTGACATCACATTCTTGTGTACGGCGAAACCGCTTGTCTCACTATTTTTAATGCTTTGGTACACTTATATAAGTAATTTTGTCCTGAACAGGACTATAAAAGTAAGGTTCTGATGTGATGTATATCAGTACGAAATAATTCATATATGAACTGCGGTTGTAGATGAAAGTGCAGAATGATCATCGCAGTATATCTTCCAAATTAAGCAACTGGAAAGAAGAAGCCTGAAAAAATCAGGGCTTCAACGGGATTCGAACCCGTGACCTCCGCGATACTGGTGCGATGCTCTACCAATTGAGCTGTGAAGCCACACATTGTGAGCGAGGTCAATTTAAGTTTTTCAACTGAAATACTGGCGTGCTTAATACTAAGGTTTTATTGATAAAAATATGTCTTCTGGGTTTTGACTTCTTCAAGTTATGCTGATTATAGCGCAAAAGCTTAATGAAGTTAATAAGTATAGCAATGGCTTCGCACGTGCGGTGTAAATCTTTGTTCATTTCGTCGCTCTCCTCTACAAAACAAACAGTGTGAAATGTCCAAATTCTGCGTATATTGGACAACGTGATATTTTTATTTCCACGTGAGATTGAACACTGACATTAAATCAAGCAACTTTTTTGACCGATAGCTGTCAACAATAATCCGTTTTTGCAAAAACAGATTGTAAAATCATCTCTGTCTAAGCGGTTTTCAGAAACTTCATCCGGCACTAAGCATTTCAGTGACAGCTGGATTCTGAGCAAAACCTGACGGACCTGAATAACTGAATGAGGTTTCGCTTAAATATATTGTTGGACAGTTAAAGCAGGACTGGAGGTCTTAACCAAGGCCAGCAAGACTGCTACCGTGAGAATAATTGTGAAAAGCAAAAATCTTAGACTGACAAAAAAACAACAGAACTAAGATAAATGTGAGCTGAGCTTGACTCAGACTGTTGGACAGCCATGGATAATCACTAGCTAGGCTAACATAAAAAAGTAGCTTCTCAACAATACATACAACTTAAAGTTTAGATGAGTCTCCAAGCAGGCTCTTGCCAGAACACCTTATGTAGGAAAGATGAATTTTTCAGCGCTTTGCGAGCATGATAGAAATCTTAAAAAAAAAAAACGCTGGGTCTCCAAAGGCATTCGAATCTATGGCCTCCCATCTATATGCAGTTCGCCGCCATTCTAACGGTCGAACCACCTTCTCGAAAAGAAGAAGTCACATTATGTTACGGGCGCTCTGATCACAGCTACGGATTTGCTAGAGTCTGCATTGACGAAAGCGTCCTTTGTAAAGATGAATAATGGGAGATGGTGGATTTTAAACTTTGTATAAAATAAAACAGTCTATAATTCTTATTAGACGAAAGGGAAAAAATACCAGCGCAACACGACATTCTGGGACTGATGACTGCGGATCACAGGAAGTTAAAGCACGCGAAAAGAGAAGAGATAATTTTTAGATGTAATTTTAAAACAGCAGATTAGATATGGGGCAATAGTCAAGGTCACTCTCAAGCATGTCAGTCTAAACAGTTCCGGGAACGTCTGAAGCTATAACGGATGGGTGGGGACATTCTCCACATTCCTCGCTGTAGCTTACACAGCTCACAGCGAATAAAGCTTGGACCGGCAAACACACTGACATCTTGAATGTACATTTAGACACAAAAGACATTTAGGCGACCTCTTGGACATGAAAACCAAGCTTCGGAATGCGGAACAAGGAAGTTGTGTTCGCAGTAACAGAATAACCACGTTAATACTTTGAAGGAACAGCAGGAATTCCCCTATGTTCCAGCTCCTAGGATTTTTTTAAAACAGTTCTACAAGATCGACACAACGTGGGAAACACTTTTCACAAGCTGGTTTTAAAGTTAACATGTAGCTTTTGAAACATTCTTGTCAGTAGTGCATTTTCGCATTTTACGTTTTTCATCAACATTTTGGTCTGACGAAAACAAACCGTCTGGCAGACATTTTGATTTTTACCGTTTGGCCCCGTTGTTTCCATGGCATCTTCCATGCTGTACTCTGACTACAACCGTCTTTGCAGTCTATTTGACAATTATTCAACAAGCGCGCGTTGGATATGAGATGGTAGATAGCCAACGAGGCGCTATGCGCCTCGTTGGCTATAATCATCTCATATCCAACAAGTGCGAGTGGAATAATTGTTTTGTTAAAAACGCCCCAAAAATATAGCAAACTAAACTTAAGGTGGAATGGTTCCCTAAAAGGGACCAAAAGGTAGTTTAAATATGGTGAAAAAAGATCAATTGTGTGCGATTGCACTCGGAAAGAGAAAATCAATTTTGAAGGTTTCACTCAAAATGGTTGCTATGGCAACCAGCCACAGTCTTTTCTAGTATTGACGCCAACACTTCCTGCTCTTTTACAGAACAAAATTTGACTGTCAAACAGGCATATCGTGCAAGTTCATGTTTTGGTCTGTGCAATGAACCTAAGTTTTGACAGTTAATAGATCGTTTTCACGTGACGTCATCACTTTCTAAAATCTAAAACTAAAGATCCACCAAAGTTTTCATCCTCATCAGGCATAAGAGGTGACATATTTATATCTGTTTGCAACTTTGCAGCTCAATAGCGTGCTTCGTTTGGAAACCAGAGCATTTTGAATTTCCGAGTTATGGAGGTGCGTGGCACAAGGCTACGATCAAATTTGTTGAAAAATATATACTTATCTCATGATTTTGAGCCCAGTTAGACGCTAGATCATTAGGAAAAGTGCTTATGTAAATACAGGATTTTTCAGTACTGATAATCAGTCGCCTAGAAAGCCAAGGTAAGTTCCAGATGTTTACACTATTTTCCGGCCGCCATATTGGTGTACCATGGAGGTACACCAACATGGCGTTTTCATACTGGGCTCTGTAAATTTCTGCGAAACATTTCGACGAATATCTGAAGTTTGGAGAAACGCACAGGGCTAAAACTTGGAGAAGTGTCTTATTTTTGTATCTTCTATAACATCACAATTTCTTAGCTTTTTCCACTGGGTAGTTTTCGATTTATTTTTTTATTGCGTGACAGTGAAAACGATCTATTCTTGTTTTCAGTGCTTTTAACAGGCTCTATTTGGAAATAACCTTATTTTACACCACACTCAGTGGACAAATCATCTCATGTCACGTGACAGGCGTTAAAATGTTACGATTTTTTTGGTTTATTGCATCACGACACTATTGGTCTTTGATAAGCCCAAGTTTCAGAAAGTCCACTTAAATACTTTGCAAAGTAGCAATGTTGGCGTGAAGTCAGTCGGTGCCGAAAAGTAGACATTTGAGAAAAATGCACTTTAAGTTTCTTAGACCTAGAATTAATCATTTAACAAGCAAAATAGAGGAGGGGGTGCAGATTGGATCTCGGGGGAGAGGGGGTAATGGTTGTTCTATTTTTTAAAAAGTTACCGCAGTTGTAGGAAATTGAATTTTTCATGAACATCGCCTTATTTTAGGGTATCATACCACCTTTAAAAAATTAAAACGCCTCCAAAGAATCACGCGTACGCTTATCATATTCGTAGAGCTTGGTATAATGGCTCATAGCCCATGATGGCTAAGCCAATGAAAACTCTCGAATTGCATTATCCAATGATCCAGTTTTTAATAAAAGTTATTATTATTATGGTATTAAACTGGTCAAGTGGGTCAGATGTTATCATTTAGCTGCTGACTTTCTTTTCATAGTGCACCAGAGATCCCTGCTGAAATTGGAGGCTATTCAAGAATAAAATTGAGTGAAAAGAGCGAATTTCAGTAGCGTAAGCCGCAATGCCTCCTTCACTTCGTTCATCCGTATTAATATGGAAACAAATCAGTGCCAATAAAAAAAAACAGGAAATGATAAGAAGTAAGCATCCTCGAAGTTAGTATCATTATCAGTCGAGTAAGGTGCGACGGAGCTTTGCTGACGAAGTTTTGGTGTTGTCAAGGGCAACTTTCCCCGTTTCCAATGGTAACAAATTTTGCGCGCTTTTCCGCCAATGACGTCAAAGGCCAACAGGTTGCCACTGGAAACGGAGCCGGTTAACCGTGACAACGACACAAGTTAACGTTTAAACCCGGTCACCCTACTTTCGTCGCGCCTTACTCAACTAATAATCGTAGTATGTGAACTGGTGCGAAATGTTTAAGCTAGAGCAAAACCTATAGGTGTTGGGAATAATTTAATTAGAACACAGCGTTTTTTTTTATAACCAACTATTTATATAAAATTACTGAGAGTCACTATCTCTTTTTGTAATAATTAAGAATTCTTTGCACCAATGTCCAGTCTTTTCTTTATCTCCATTGTAATACATTACACGAGTCACTGCTCCGAGGCCAGTTCCTTTTCTGTCAGTAATTTCATGATGAGCTGAACATGTTCTGGCTCGGCGTGCAGTTCAGAGAATTCGTCAATCGTGGCCAAGTCCAGTTCATATTCATCATCCGATGAATCATCTGAGCCTGAGTCTGAATCCCAGCCGTCATGGAAATAAGGATCTTCAGGCACAAGCTGAAGTTGTTCCATTGTCAGTTGACTGGCTGATGTTGTCTCATCAGTCTCTACAGCTACTAACTGCTGTTGTTCGATTGTTACAAAACTTGTCTCTTTGTTGAGTTTATCTTCCATTCTTTGGAGATGCTCGCTATAAATTAATGCGCTGAGTTGTGGCGATTGTGGCAACTCAGTTTTCACCAGTGGAGGAGGTTTGGTTTGTTCTTTTAATGGCGGCATGGCTGGTTCCTTCACAGTTTGCAGCACTGGTTCCTCCACATTTTGCAGTTCTAGTTCCTTCACATTTTGCAGCACTGGTTCCTCCACAGTTTGTACCACTGGTTCCATCATAGTTTGTACCACTGGTTCCATCATAGTTTGTAGCACCGATTCCTTCACAGTTTGTACCACTGGTTCCATCATAGTTTGTACCACTGATTCCTCAGCAGCTGGTGTGTTTGTTAACATGGTTTCCTCCTTAGGCATTCCCACTGTTGACGTTAACGGCCTCTTAGCATCCGTCAGCTCTCTGAGCTTAGTCTCCACAGGCTTATATGGATCACACTGCTCCTGGGTTTCCATCGTTTCTACATATACGGGTATCGTAAAGGGTGCCTCTGATGGTCCCATAAATGTAGCTACCGGCAAGTTGAAATCCCCAACCTGTCCAAATGGCATCGCCATTTGAAATGGCTCTTGGAAGGTCTCCATTACTGTTTCAAGCTGTGCCACGCAGGGTGAGGCTGCGACTGACTCTTGATCTGTTTCCATCAACTCTTCGGCTGGCTGAACAAGGAATGACTGCATAACATTCTCCCATGCAAATGAAAACTCATCAAAAACAGACGCTTGGTCTGTTTCCATTTCCTCTGTTTGAACTTTCTCAAAGAAAATGCCACTTTCCTCTTGGTTTGTTTCCATTGACTCTAAGTCTTCCAAGAAGCTTGAACTTAATGGTGCCTTAGCCTCACTCAACTCTTCGACAATTGAAAAGATCTTTACGTTCTCTTCTCCGCCTATCTCCATTGGCTCGGGCAATTCAGTGAAGGCTCTTTCCGGTGGACTCTCAACCACCTCCATTAATTCCCGCTGTTCTGCTGTTTTCTGTACATCTACACTGTGTATTTGCCTTGAACCAAACTCAGTTTGTTTAGGGATTGACATGGCATCTGAACTACTTTCAGCTTTCCTTTTAGCATGACTCGTACTCCTTTCCAGTGTCAGGCTCGATGGATGCTTGGTGTTATTTATACAAGCTTGGGCGTCCCAGGACTTGGGTTGTTTCCATTCCTCCGTGTTTCTTGTTCGCTTTGTTCTAGCGACTGAGGGCTCCTCGACGATCTGTTCTTCAACTGACGACTTTCCATTGGTCTGGAAATCGCTGACTTGTGAATCTGCCGAGGCATTAACTGACCAGATATGACATGAACGTGTATCTCGTGACGAGGCGTTTTCTCTGAACTCCTTGCCACGAAACTCCTTGTTCTTTGTTCGCTTTACTCTAGAGACTTCAGGCTCCATGTCAATCTGTTCGTCAGGTGAACATATGACTTGGCTATGAGTTGAGAGAGCTTCTGACTCCTTAGAGACATTAGCAGAGCAGGATTGACTTGAATGCACAACTCCTAACAAGGAAGTGTCCTTAAGGCACCCCTTCTTGTTCTTTGGTCGCTTTACCTCAGAGACGTTAGGCTCCTCGCCAATTTGTTCTTCAAAAGAAGATGTAACATGGTTATGAGTTACGACAGTCTCGAAATCTGCACAAAACTTTACAGTTCTCGTCTGACGTACATGCGCATGTGCTGACAAGGGATTTTTCCTGGACTTCCTGTACCCGTCCTTGTTCTTTGCTTGCTTTACTCTAGGAACAGCACGCTTTACCTCAACCTGATCTTCAGCTGAAAACGTGTCATTGCTGTGGGTTGCGACAGCTTGTGAATCTGCACAGAAATTAGCAGACTTCACTTGATTTGAACGCACAACTCCCGAGGCCTGTTCTTTATCCTGTGCTTTATCACGAGGTAGAACGGGCTCATGGCTGGTCAGAATTAAACTGGGCATGACTTTCCCTTTTTCTTTAACTGGTGAAGTAAGCGCAGGAGTGTCCACATTGGCGACTGAGAATAAAAATGGTGTTACCCTCTTCCCTACTTTCTTTTCCGTCTTGATTTTACACACCGAAGCGCTGCCAGCAGCAGCCGCCTTAGAACGGGAAGTTGACGATTGCCT
>OZ026606.1:609059-634059 GCA_964020085.1 Micromussa lordhowensis | reverse complement strand
TCATTTCGTAAATCATTTATGCTTAAGCTTATATATAATTCTCCTTTATAAATACAAAGTGTAAACTATGTTCCTTGAACCAACGAAATTATTTGTCTCTTATGACAGTTATGATGACAAAACAACCCTAAAAGCTAGAACCGATGTCGGTAAATCCGCCAATCCGTGCCATTTTGTCGCCAAATCCGTCGATCCGCCAATATAACATTATTTTCGCTCAAATCCGGAACCGTATTGTTTGAAAAATTTCTGTGGCGTATTTCCATTCCAACGGTATGATTTTAGTTTCCCTCCTTTCCCTGGGTGGGTGTGGTACTCTTTCATATCAGCCTTAATTGTACGTGCAGCACTAAATAGCCTGAGTTTTGAGTCCTTTTGTCTGAAATAGGTTATACATTTCGACCATTTTGGTTTGCAATGGGGTATAGTTCGTGCGCACTGGTTAGAATTAGGTATTTTAGAGGAGTTTTCAATTGAGTGTGGAAAGTAATCAGGCAATTACTTTAGAGTTGGTTTTGGTTTTACTACGGTTTGAGATTAACTGAGTTCTCTAATTGGTAAGTAATTGGTTTGGTTTTTGAAACCCGTTCCATCACTGTTACCATTCATCTCTTGAACTAATTAGGGTGCGTTCCTTTGGTGTGATCTGGATCCGGATCAGTGATCCAAGATCACACGGATCATGGTACATCAAAGGAACCGAAGGATCCACTCTGGTCATGGATTCATCGGCTTCTTTGATCCAGATCACACCAAAGGAACGCACCCTAAAACTGCGGTGTACACATCGGGAGTTCGGAGCCATTTTCAAATGTTTACCTAAACAGAAGCAGTTTAGTCCAGGAAGGTTCTTGTGTGAGAGAAGGTATCAATATTTTAGTCAGGTCTGAAATAGGGAAGGAAATAATTGTATATTTTAGGCTTTTGATATCGAATGCAATTGCAGCATTCAAAGCATCTAAAAGCACCGATAAAATGCACATCAATAGACCTTTTCTACGATGTCACGCTTTTTCGATTTTTTTTTATTCAAACAAACTGAAATTAACCTCACCGTTCGATTTATCACAGCGAATTTATTAACTATGCGAAGTTTCATAAGAATCTGTTGCAAACACATGGAAATGTGGGAGCCCAAACTTTCCAAATTTTATACAACGCCTACCCCCAAGAATTCATTCTTTTTTGTAAAGATTGACAGGTTTGGAGGCACACATTCTCATGAGTTTCTTCAACTGATTTATGGAGGTGGGTTTTTGGTTATATGGTGTTCGGACAATCCAGGATAGTCTTGGACAGGTTCGAAGGTCCCGGCCGATCGGCCTGTCTTGGAAATCTTCGGACATTAACTCAATTTATAATCTTAACAGATTTGCCACCAACAGGTAGAGTCCAGAGTCCACGTCAAAATTCACAGCTGATCCGTGATCCGCCATATTTTCGAAATCCACCAATCTGTTTAATTTATCTCAAAAGTCCGTATTCCGTGCGCTTTTTGAATCCAAATCCTTTGATGCGGAAACCTATTCACTCCCCTCTAAAATCGTCTAGAGTAGCCTAAATATCTTTCCGGAAACTCTTAATACTATGGGGACCAGTCTCGAAAAAACCTCTAAATATCTTTTATTTTTGTCATAAAAATACACCGATTTTCAATTACACAGGCCACATTTTCTTGCGGTAGTACTGATTGTTTCTGGCATAGAACTAAGAATTGGCATTATCCAGAATTGTCTCAAGAAATAGCGAGTAAAACACCGGGCTCTGCCAAAAAGAACTATGTATTATAACTATATCTACATTTTCTAAACAAACTTCTAAATATCCCCAAAAGTATTCGGATATTTGTGGAAAGGCGTGGTGAAGGACAGTAAAGTGATCTCCAGTGAACAGTTGCTGGAGTCCGGAATGTCAGAACACGCGTTCATTACTGTCGATATTAGCAAAGCCAATGCGAACCTTGTTTTGGCTTTTGTAATTCATGCATGCAGCTGTCATTAGCAAACTTGTTTACTTGACTGCTTGTTTGCATTCTTGTTCATCTGTTTAGCTAACTGCTCGTTTAGTTACCAGCTTGAAATCATTTGCCTCTAGTGTTGTGGCAGGGCCCTTTGTTGCAGAAACCGAGGTTATTTATTCGAGATTTTCGGCTTTTGTTAGTTTCTGAGAAGCCACTTGATCGCGTGAAATTGTATGCGAAAAGACACTGACAATTAATCCAAAAATAACCAAAATCACACTCTGGATAACAATAAGTTGATAGAAGAAGTTTTGATTTAGACTAAGCAATTCGTTGCTATTGGTATAGCTAATTCGTGGGTAAGCATGCTGCACGTAAAAACTCGTACAGTTCAAATTGGCTCTTCTTGGTCACTTCTGCCGACTTCTGGATCTCCTGTCAAACGGCATATATTATTCAAGCAATACTAACCTGACTAACCTATCACAACCCGCGGCTCCGCCCCCGATCAAATAAGCCCTCTATATCAGGGAACGTGATCGGCAGATACTGTGATAGATAATAATCCTAAATATAAACCGAACAGCTGATATTTAGCTTTCTCATGACATTCGGGAGGAATGCTCAGCCGGAATTAAATCAGGTACCATTAGTTTTTAACAGGATTCGAGCGAGTAACGAGAACGCGCATGTGAAAAAATTCCTCCGCCCTCACACATAACGCAACGTAATTTTTGCGCGCGCTGGCGTGTTCAGCTAAGGGAAATGACAGCTGGAATTAGGGACCTTGGCCTTAGAAGGACCACTTGTTGTTAAGGGTTAAAAGACAACCGTTTAAATCAGTTAAGCGATTCAGTTAATACCCACACATTGGCAATTGACACTTTTGGCTATTGGGTGCAAAAACCTGAGGCTCAAACATTAACCACGTGGTGACATAATGGTGATGTTTTATTTTGCTTCAGTGTGGCCTTACTTTATCCGCCTGATCCGAAAGGTTTTGTTTTCTATCTGCAACTGAAGCAGAGAAGCTGTCACGGCGGTCAAAGCTAATTTTCCCGCTGATCGAGTTGATCTCGTTTTTTCTAACAGCTCGAGGCTCAGAGTGAACTGATCAATAGAAAAGACGAAAAGTCTAGAACCAGGGTGTAGTTAGCTTTAAACTAGTCCAGATGTCTTTTCCAGGTTTGAAAAAGAGATTATTGTGGGAGTGGCCATTTGAGTCACCAATGTCCAAATTATGAAGGGAAAAATAGTGATATTTACGGTATTGGCTCAAAATAAAATACCTAAAAATGAGTTGATGTAATTCAGGATTGCAAGCCTGGCGACACAGACATCATATCAAGGCAATTACATTCTAATTGAACCGACACTGAGGCTTATTTCCGACTGTGTTTTTTTACTACAAATTCTTGGACGCCCCGTTCTCAAATTGACGAACTTTGACTGTTGATGAAAAAAGGTGCAATTAGGCACCGTCAAGTTTGTTTGAGGCGGGGGAAGTTTATTTTGACTCGAAACTAGGGGTTTGGTAGATGCAAACACTTCTTCATAGATGATTTTAGGTCTAGTGTGACACTCCTTTTTCGACACTTCACATTATCACGAAGAGATCATATAGGGTAGGGTGGAGAATGGAATGTTACAGAACAGTATTTATAGAACTTCCATGATATTTTTGGCATGTCAATCCATGCATCCCTAAATAAGTTGGCAACGAGTTTCTCGTATTTGGTGCACACTTGTACTTGAACGGAGGGTCGAATATTTGCCACAATCAGGAGGCCCAGTTGTTCGAAGGCTGGATAACGCTATCCACCGGATAAATCGCTATTCAGTGGATGAGTGTCAACAAAACAAACCACGCTATACGCTGGATAGTTAACCGGTGGATAGCGTTATCCACCTTTCGAGCAACCCGGGCCAGGTCGTCAAATGTGGTATTTAATCAGTGCGAAAGACATGGATACGAATTCTTTCAATTGATGTCAGTTTACTTTTTCATGCGTCTGTCCTGTTATTTGATCATGAATTTCGTCACAACATTGTCAAAGTAGATGTGGATCCACGAGGTGATAGCAAATTGTCAAATTGTCCGCTCTCGCTCGTTGACGCATCGCATAAATTATAAATTAATGTGTCTGTCCGCTTATTGACAATGAAACTTGGTCAGATTAGCGCGCGAGCGAATTTCTGCAGTTATGTATTGCAGCTAAACTAGCCAAGCCTATTACTTCGTACTCCTTGTTTTTTACTTACTCCTTCTTGTTTTTTTATCCAACGATGTTAAATAAAAAACTGCAAAATAAGGGTCGCGAAATCCATATATCCACATTTATCTGGTTTGACGTAAAATGTCTCCACGTTTTTTTTGCACTTGCGAAATTCTTCAATTTGACATTACTCGAAAAGTATGAACGAATGCTGAACCGCCCGATTACAGTACCTGAAAAAATGTAAAAATATAGACGTAATAAAGTAGTGGCATATTTTTAGAAACTGAACAATACGTAATTGATCAGTGATTCGAAGGATAAGTTCTCCACTAGAATGCTATTACTTAAAGAGGTGTTCGCTCATAATTTCATTAATAATTTTCTTTCCTTTTCTCCCAGCGCGCTGACAATGACAACATTCCCTAATAACATGAATCTGTCACTTTGTACGGTCTGTCCTTTTCACGATATTTAAATTTAGAAGTACTCGGCGACGAATTTAAGTGACAGCCGTGGACTAGGGATAATTTTCTTTTGACCGAATAACAACTGCCCCCAGCCCACCCCTGTGAAGCGTGATCGAAATGTTCGAACGACCGTTCATAATATATGCAGACGTACACATTAATTACAATCAGGCTGGACCCGCTGTGAATAAAAAGTCAATAATATTTTTGGCAGGGAAACTTCGCCTTGGTTACATTTCCATCGTTTTTTTTCCACTGTAGAGAATATTCATCATTTAATTCCGTAACAATTCCAATCGTTGTAAGTTTGTTTTTCAGCTCGCTTCAATTTGTTTTCTTAAATTAAGACTGACTGTTATTTGCAAATGATTAAAAATTAATTTGTGTTTTGCTAATCGAGTTCAGTGTAGCTGGCACTCCGCACGACATCCATCGTTACTGAAACAGGACTTTGGCGTGATGCCACAAAATGTGATAAGGCGTGGAAAAGAAATAAATTGAGGGCAATATTTTGTGTTTGGAGGCAATACTGGCAATACACCAATAAGGAGGAAATCGATAAGAAAACCGAGGGTGCAAAAAAGCAAGATACATTTGATCGACGGAAACAGATAAAAAGCTATTAACTGCCCGAAAGAATAAAGAAATCTGAGAGCAGTCGACTAAAAGCTAAAAGGTGTTAAGAACAGACAACATTTACTGATCAAAATAATCGAAAAAAAAAATAAAATAAAATGAAATAAAAGGAAAACAAGGTTTCCCTCGGGGAAATTTTGCTGCCTTCAAATTAATCAGGCTTTTCCAACGACTTTAGTCATTTTGTTCACTGTTCATTCCCAAGTCTCGGCGACTTCTAGGTTAAGAGCTAATTTCTCCAATATTCCTCGTAACTCCAGTCAGTTTAATATACAGAGGAATTCCGATTTTTCGAACCTCCAAGGGAAACGAAATTGGTTCGAAAAACGGAGAGTTCGAGAAATCGGGGGTAAAAGTGTTCGACTGAAGAGGGGAATCAACTTTTGGTTCGAGTTATCGGGAGGTTCGAAAAAATGAGGGTTCGAGAAATCGGGACTCAGCGGCGACATCAAAGGCTCTAAGTTTTGTACCGTTACTTACTCGCGCTGGTTGCGAGGGCGTGATGAAATGCCATGCTCGCTGTGAATCACTCAAGCTTGGCCTCAGACGCATTGTATCTGGAATTTTCAGTCTATTGTTTAGAACTGCATCATAACAATAATTTTTCGCTTTGTTTATGACGAACAAATCGCTTTCTTCAGTCTTGGGCGTGGGAAAAATTCTACGAAGGCCATTTAGTTATCTAACACAAGTCCAAAGGAAACAGAAAGTTCTCTCGCATTGATCGCCCAGTCATAAGTCATTCGCCTTGAAAACAATGAAGGACGGGTTCGGTCGAGTTCGGAATGTAATGTGGAATGCAAAAAAGACAGTGAATGCTAATAAATAAACGCGTTAATGAATTCCCAAAAGGCGCCGAAGGCAGCTAGCGATTGGTGGATAATACGTCGGAAGTGGGAAGGGTCGGAACACAACGGATAGTTCAAGTGGTCGGCGAAAAAAGAAACTTCTTTACAAGACTTGAATCTGTTGACTGCTGTACACAAACATAACGACCCTTTGCCTTGTTTATGATAAATGGACCCATGCAATGATAGATCAGGATAAAAAGTATTAAAATCAGCTTGAATTCAAGCCTCAATAAAAAACTTTGAAGTGCATTTCAAATACCCCGCTAGCATTCCTGCTCCGTGACTGCAGTGTTAATTTCGGTATAATGATTGACGGCTCTTTCATCAAGCCGCACATGATTGGTTAGTTGACTGAACCATCGCATTATTCCCTCGCGTCGGGAAGGAAAAACTGCTATTTTGCGTTCGGCTGGCAAATTCTTCTTCGTTTGCAACGAAGAAGTGAAACCCTATTTTTACAGTGTTTTCGGAGAATCTGGGTTTGCCAATGTTTTGTGATCGGTGAAAATAAAAGGAAAGGATCAAGAAATCAAGACTTTTGGGACTCAAGCCTGCAACAACGGAACGTCGAGTGCAGTAAACATGCGAGGCATTAACGTCGTTAGTTTATTCCTATGTAGCTTCTGTTTATTGCACACAGCTATTGGACAGTCCTTTGACGCTAGAGTTAATCTGGTAGAAGGCAAGGACGCTGGACATCAAGTTCATTCATTCCCTACGCCGGCGAGTAATCAGAGGTATACGTTTTTCCCGGCGCAAGATGACGATTCAATAGCTGCTCTAACCCTATTTCAAATTTCCGAACAAGGGGTCGTTACAACCACAAAACCGATCGACTTCGAGGTTGGTGAAAAAAACTACTACGACTTAGTCGCCATTCGGCGTAATCGTGGCGACAAAGAAGGCGGTACGCCATTAAGTATTCGAATCAGCATAACAGATACGAACAACTTCAGTCCGACTTTCCCGGCAAACTTCTATCATGGAAGAGTAAAGGAAGATTCTCCTGCTAACACTATTGTTATGGGTTTGGAAAACTGTTTCGCTGAAGACAGGGATACAGCAGGTAGCATATCTTATTCCATAAGTGCTGGAAACGAGCAAAGCTACTTCAAGGCCGAGATGGCAACGGCAGGCAACCGCGCTTTTCTTGTTTTGAAAACTACAAATACCTTTGACAAACTCGAAAGGGATGTCACGCCCGAAGTTAACCTGACCGTTCGTGCAAAAGATGGTCTTCGTTACGGAACGACTAGAGTCATCGTGAAAATTCTCGACGCCAACAACAATATTCCGGTGTTTGACCAGGACAGTTACTCTGCCACTATCGGCGAGGATACTCCTCTCCTGACATCTGTACTACGAGTTCGCGCGACTGACCAAGATGAAGGAACCAATGGCGGGGTCTATTACTATCTTAGCGGATCGTCGCCGTGGTTTTCCGTTGATGCCATCACTGGAGTTGTCAAAGTGGTTAGCCAGCTACCCAATCAAGCACTGGTCACGATGGATGTCATAGCTAGAGACAGGGGTACGCCAAGTAACCAAAAGTCAGTCAAGGTGGACATAAACATAAACCTTATCAGTAATTACCCTTTACCTGATGCTCCCAACCCCGGAGTCAACACGCCACCGATTTTCCCAGAAGAGAGCTACTCTGCAAATGTACGTGAAGATTTTCCTATTGGTGCTGCTATTCTTATTATCCATGCGGTTGATCGTGATGCTCCTGGCCCCAACCGGCGCATAAAGTACAGCTTAAGTGACAGCACTTTCGCAATTGATCAGACTAGTGGTGTGGTTACTCTGAAGAACCAATTGAACTTTGCAACTAAAAACAAGTATGACCTTTCTGTCCGTGCAACTGATGAAGGAGCAAGTCCACAAAGTGCTACAGCTACTTTAACCATTTTAGTGCAGGAGGTGGACAAAAATCAACACGCTCCAGTGTTTCAGTCTGCAACAGCAAATAAGCAACAACGTGCAGTGACAGTCAGAGAGAACAGTCTTGCTGACACAAAGGTTGGTAGCTCTCTCAGTGCAACTGATGCTGATGGCAGTCAAAAGCCAGAAGGCCAGGTGGTTTTCTCCATTGCTTCAGGATCAGGCTTACCATATTTTAAAATTGACAAGGACAGTGGTGATTTACGAACTGTTACTGTGCTTGATACTGAAAAGCAAGCTCAGTATAACCTGCTAGTTGAGGCTCGTGACAAAGCACTTTATCCTCTCTATTCCCACTTGTACATGATGATTACAGTTACAGGTGAGGACGACAACAACCCAGACTTCTCTCAGCCTGTATACCATGCCAAGGTACCTGGAAAAGCTCCTGCAAACACCTTTGTGACGCAGATCCATGCTACTGACAAAGATGGGGATCCAGTCTCATATTCAATCGAAAACCCTGGCAATGCTTTCATTATCCAGACAGATTCTGGAGTCATTTCAACACGTAGAATGCTAGATCCTGCCAATGAGGAGAGAAGTTTTTCACTTTCTGTTCGGGCCACTTCTAGAGCCAAGGAATCACAGGCTCAGGTCATTGTGACTGTCATAAGTGAGGAGAACTCTCCTCCAACATTTGTGAACCTCCCTTATACTGCCACTGTGCCCGAGAACCTGGGACAAATTGAGAGCTTGTTGTGTTTAGCTGCCAAAGACAGTCAAGGGAAAACTGTGAAGTATGCACTTGTTAGTAATACTGATGGCAAGTTTTCTGTGGATGAGAAATCTGGTAAGAACAGACTTCAGTCTTGTTAAGATTGTTTGAGTGCTGTAATACCACCGAAACCATGTTGTGTTGCTCTTTGTTGTATATAGCCATAGCCAGATAAGTACTACATTTGAGTGGGCTAGCATTTGTTTTGCTTTCAATTTGTGTGGTATTAATGTATTTGGATTGTTATGAGGAAAAAAGAAACATTTATTGAGTTCAAAACTTACTGTAAGTTGTGTAAAGGAAGAAATTCCATAGTTTCTATACACATACCTCTTCAGGGTTGCTACCTTCAGGGAAAAGTTTGGGAAAATAGTACTTTTCTCAAGATCAGGGTAAAGTCTGGGAGCTTCTACAAGTCTTGTAAATCCCTGTTCAAAGTCAGTGAAAGTCAGGGAATTTAAGGTTTTCTAAAGTTTTGTTTCAGTACAAGTGAAGAATACATTGTATAATTTTGAGTGATTGTTGAGTGGAAACCTTTCAGATTATTTACCCTTGTGGCTTCAAGCTCTAGTCTTGCAACTGCTTCTCTTCAATTTTAGTGAAGCCATTTAGTCAGGAACAAAGGATTGACTACGTGTCAAGGAAATTAAGGAGCAATTCAATTCTTGACAATATCCTTATGTGACATTAGTCTCAAAAACAAGTTTTGAAAATTCTATGGCCAGACAGAAGTGTTGACCTTGTTGACAAAAAAGGATAGAACCTACTAGCACACAAAATCACTACTCCATACATTGAGACAACTTTCCCTTCATGTTGAGCAACTGCTCTGTTCTATAAGGATAAATTAAGACAAAATATGATAGAACATTGAGCAAGTTCAGTTTTACAGTCTTTCCCATAAAACTGTGAACACCACAGAAAATTTCTGGAAGGGTTATTGTTTCACGACCAATCAGATGCGAGATGAAACTGCAAAAGGTAACCGCCAAACCACAGCATGGATTAGTCACGACTTGACGTGAAACAGTGAGCTGGGTTTATCTTCCAGAACAGTTTTTCTTCACTTCTTCTGTTTTCAAATACTGAAATTGTTCTTTCTCTATCTAAGCTTATGTATCAGCAAATAATAGATCTGAATGATATATTTAATATGGAAAAGCGATTCATCAAGCAGACAGGATCAGACACAGCTACATGTAGGCAGTGCATCTGAGAGCAAAAAAGTGATCCAATCACAAGCGATGCTGACCGGTGTTTGTTTCACATGCAGTTCAAAAGGTCATGCTAGTGGGCAGTGATTGGTGGTTTTCAATCTGTATTTTTTTGTAGCTGAGAAACCTACACCCAACAAAATGAGGCAAACTTGTACCGTTGTAATTTTTGACAATTCACACTCGCTGATTGGGTCTATTCGGTAGTTTGGTTTTTGAACCGATGGATTCAAGTTACTGGTGTTGGTTTATGTTAAAAAAATACTGTAAACACCTACGTATAAGCTGCACCTTTTTGCTCAAAATTTTTGTATCAAATCAGGGATGCGGCTTATCTGCAAGATCCAGACACCATGCCGTAAATTTGCATAAATTAACAAGTTTTAGGGAAAATTCTACAGTCTGTATAGACCTGTGCAGCAAAGTAATAAGAATTCATAAAACTATACCACATTACGTATTGATCATTGCTTTTGTGAATTTGGTGGCTCTTAAAAGAGCCGTTTTTGTGTGAGCTTACATGATGATTTAAACCTTCTTCGTTAAAAGAGCTTTTAACAGGTTTAACATTGCCTTTCTTGAGCTGGTGAACTTCACTCAGCAGGGAATGTCCATTCCACATGATGGCCACTCACTTCGTCGGAAATCGATCCACCACAAGCGAGAAAATACCATGCTATTCTCGAGTATTTGTGTGGTAAATGGCCGACAGTTTCTTCACCATTTAAGACTTTGATCAAATGCCTGGTTACTAAGCTACAAACGAACCGAAACAGTTCGATTAAAAATGCCAGAGAAAGATCAAATTTATGTCTGAGTCAGATTTTCATACTATTAGAGAGCCAAAATTGTAGGTAAGATCAGAGTTTTAGTATTCTCTGTTTTAAATGTTAGTGAGTTAATACGTGGGTTGACACGTGCAGGAAACTTGAAGAAACAATGCATTTACATGTAAGGCATCTTTGTTAAGACTCCACTTTTGATTTATTTCTATTTCTTTTCAAATTTTTCATCTAAAATCTAAGTTGCCAAACTCGGGGTGCGGCTTATCTGCGAGTGCGGCTTATACTGTACGCTGGTGTTTACGGTAGCACTTTTTCAGAGAGAGCCAAAGTAGTGATAAATAGGATTTTTATGCAAACATCAAAGAGTAAATCATGAGTGAATCGTGGAACATTGTCATTGTTCAGTTGTGAAGCCACTGTGACTCTTTGCTTAGACAGCAGCTCTCTGAGATAAAAAAGAGTAAAATTTGTGATAATTCCAAAGGGTTTATAATCTGCTAACCGAGAAAATCAGCTTGTGGAATCTGAGGATTGTTGTACACCACCAAATGTTTATAGGCTAACGGTTTGGTGACATCTTCCCCTAATGTTATGTCATGTGTTCCGGCATCAAAGTACTTTTTGTTAAAACAGGAACAAAGCTAAATCCCAAAAATAATTACCCATATAATTCAGAACACTGTAGACACCAAAATAAAAATTGAGAGGAGAGTACAGTTTTTTGCTCTCAGATGCACTGTCTGGCTGCTGTGTCCAATCCTCTCTGCTTGATTCATCATCACTTTTCTGTAAAATTTTGTTCATATCTATACATAAGCTGAAATAGAAAGAGACCAATTTCAGTATTTGAAAAACAGTAAAATTGAAGATTTGTCGTGGAAGAAAAAACCAGATCGATGTTTCATGTCAAGTCGTGACTAATCCATGCTGCAGTTTGGGAGTTACCTCTTGTGGTTCCATCTCGCATCTGATTGGCCGCAAAACAATAAACATTCCATAAATTTTCTCTGGTGTTCACAGTTTTATGGGAAAGAGTGTAAGTGGACAAAAACCTTGTACCGGAATAATTTTAAGTATGTTACAGTCCTTTTTGCATTGTTTAAAAGCTAAAGATATAAGCAGTTGCCTGAAATAACATGAAAAACAATTTCCCATGGGAACTTGAGAAAATAAATTTCTAAGTTCAGAGAAATTGTGCAAACACGGGCAAAATTTCATTGTCAGTTTCATTTCATCATTACTTGAGTGTTTTATATGAACTTCAAAATTTGCTTTTGTCATCTGGTGTTGTTGGAAATGATTTCTTTTGAGAACATATTTAAAACAGTCACACAGATGTTTGCATTACAGTGTAAATAATCTTGTTACAACGTTTTTGCCCACTTGTTACTCAAACTTCTGGTCAATTTTCCCTTAACTCTTTTGTGGCCAATTTGTCTCCTTGTTCATGATCTTTGATTTCTTACTGTTTAGGACGCTTCACTGCCACTGGATCATTGGACTATGAGTCTTACACAGGAGGTGTGTATCAAGTCCAAGCATCGAGTGGTCCACTACAAGTGGCTACTGAAAAAGTCACCATTAAAGTCACAGATACAACGGATCCACCAAGGTTCAGCAAAAGCAAATACACGTTTCAGATAAACGAAGATGTGAGACCTGGCACTACAGTAACTATAACCAACCAGGATGGTTCGTCAGTTGGATTGCTCATTAATGATGCAGACACGCCAAAGACACAGTTTGAATGCACTATTGAAAATGTTAATTCTTTAGATGTTGAAAATCAGTTCAAGGTAGTATTGGATACCAGCAATACCATTGGCGAATGTAAACTTGTCACTCAGTCTTCGTTTGATCACTTTGATGCCCCCGGATTTACATTTGAAGTACGAGCTACAGATGTCAAGTATCCACACATGTTTGCCTCGGCCGAGGTAGAGATCGAGGTAGTAGACATAAACAATCACAACCCAGAGTTTTCGCAAACCGACTATTGGACTTCTGTGAGCAGTAACTTTCCAGTGAAAAATTCAATCTTAAAAATCACCGCAACAGACAAGGATGCTGGCACATTTGGAGAAATCACATATGAATTACTTGATTTTGAAGACAGAAACAGGTAATTAGGTTTTCATGTGTCTTTTGCTACTGCATGCTCTCTAATGAACATGTCAAAAAGGGATTATCATTGAGCTGGCTGCTTATAGTTTTGCGACTGCGTGTACATTGAGGACAAAAGCTTTTATTAGTAATCTGAGCAAGCTCGAACTTCAGTGTTTTTTCTATATTTCATGAGATCAACATGACCACGAAAAGCGAAACAGAGAATTTTTTGCATTTCCTTCAGTAAAATTCCATGAAATTTGGCAGACTGATAATAAATATTTAACTTAAGTTGGAGCTTGGTTTTCAGGGAAATCCATCTGATCAGTTTTTCTGCAGCAGGAAAAGACATACATTTGCAAAAATTGAAAAAGTCCCAGTACAAAACCTACTTTCCTCATGTTTAAAATTTGTATCCCACTGGATTTGATATAACTGTGAAAATTTGGAAGATTTCACTGAGTAAATTCAAACACAAAATAAAGCCATCGAAATGGTCAGAAACGCCATTTGTTTTGGCGTTTTTAATAATTATTCAAGACTAAAAGCCAAAAACATTGTCTATTACTGGACAGGTACATGTATGTTTGATAATAAAGTTTAAGATAACTGGTTGTAAATTAAAATGAATGCAAAAAATGATTACCCTATAAATCCACCTTAAACCATATGAACCTGTCATGATCTAATTGCTTTCTTTTTTGTTTTACAGGTTTATTATTGATTCTAGCACTGGTGTTTTATCTAGTGCCAATTCACTGGCTACCAAGAGGTACCAACTGACTGTCCGGGCATCAGATAGAGGTAACTTGATATTTGCTTAACAATAAGCAATAGAGCACTTTTTCCGTGTTTATATAGCCTCATGGAAACACGAGGAGGGTTGGGAGAATTCGAGGCAGTTATGCAAACCCTCGACTACATCTCAGGTTTGCATAACTTTTGAGAATTCTCCCAACCCTCCTCGTGTTTAGATGAGGCTATATAAACATGGAAAAAGTTTTCTCTTGCTTTTATAAACTAATTCTCAAATATATGCGCGAATCTATGCACTCTCATCTAAACACACCTATCGACCAATGAGAGCACACTTAGTGGCTCAATTATTTTATAAACACAAAAAATGTTCTACCTTCTTACAAGCTTGACAAACAAGGGTGTTTTTCTGCTTGACCTCTCTTCACAGGTGCTGTGTAACAACCAAAATGATTTGCATATTAAAGGATTGCTATTCTGTTTGTAATCAATTTACTTGAGAACAATTTGTGCATCTTTTTTTAAACTGGAAGACTAGTAGCAGAACATTTAATGCAAATTATAATTTTTCTGGCAAGCAAATGCTAATAAGGCGCAGCCAGTAATCATCAGCTCTTCATGGTACGTTTTTGTGAGAAGTATTATGATTGAATGGCAATTCTTAATACTTCAATTCTTGAAAGGGTTTGGTTGTGGCAATGAACATCTGTCGCTGCAGCTCTGTGAGACTCGGGGCTGTCATTAAGGGCCGTAACCCATATACATGTAGTAATACTTGTTACAGTTGAGTATCCTTGATGAGGCATTTATGGTACAGGTAAACTTGCCTGTTGTTGGCGTAATTCACCCACGAAGCAACAAGTTTGTTACAGGTGTAAAAGACCAAGGCAGTTGGTGAATCTAAACATGACAGCCCTAAGACTTATCTTCTGGACACACTGAACCACTGAACCCATCTACAGTGGCGATGATGAAAAAGGATATCTCAGCCAATTTGTATCAGAAATGTTTGATTCTTTGCAGTAAGATTCTACTTTAAGGTTCTCCACAATACAAGCTTACATGTTTTGTTACCATGGCAACATACTGGGTGCCAGACCTCCCCAAAATTAAAGGCATTTCTGGCCACCCTCAGCATGCCATTTTCATTTTGCAAATGGTGCCTTGTATGCATGATCCAGCAGGCATATAAATGTGTTAGCTAGGGTTTGTGGCCCCGTTTAGTGTTTTTTCGAGCTGAAAAATCACAAACATATCAAAATCCAGTGGGTGGGACTGGAAAAGAGTGAGTTGCCATGGGAACAGAACTTTTTATAGCCAGAGGTGTATTTCCTGTAGAACTACTTAACAATTATTCCATGAGCGCGCGTTGGATATGAGATGATAGATAGCCAACGAGGCGCGTAGCGCCGAGTTGGCTATAATCATCTCATATCCAACAAGCGCGAGTGGAATAATTGTTTTATTAAAAACGCCCCCCAAAAATGAAGAACTAGACTACAATGAAAACAAAAAGGCCCATAAAATCACGTATACGCACGCCATTTTTGTTGATCATGGTATAATGGCTCATATACCATGATGGCTAAGCCAATGAAAAGTCTCGAATTGCATTATCCAATGATCCAGTTTTTAATAAAGTGTATTAGCCTGCCAAGTTTCAATGGTCTGCGGTGCAAATTGGCCAAGATAGCTCTATTTATATACTTCAGATAATATTGGGTTGAGTATATGACATCATCAGTCATCTCATTGCATAATTTGCACATTTTTCCAACTTAAATATCTCCGGAACTAATGCAGGTATTTGCAAACGGTAAACAGCGCTTTTATTCTTTCATGGAATTCTATGTGATACACCTAAAATATCAAGGTCATAGTACCACTTTAAACACCGGTATCAGGGCACAACAAAAAAGCTGTCTGATAGCCCAGGACTAGTAAAACAGTCGGTCCAGTTAGCGCCTTCTTATGGCAGGTTGCCTGACAGGCAGTATGAAGTAGACAAGAGTGAAACAATAGGGACTTTACCAGAGAATTTACTCGACTTTCATACGAAATAGGCTTGATTAATGACGACGATGTCCTTCCACGGTAACCGTCTTACCTCTCCCAGAACTTAGATTTGCATTTTAGAATTTGATAGAACAGCCTGTAATTCCAACCACAAAACAAAATATAAACACTGATAGAAAGCTCCATTTCAGCACAGATTTGTTCATAAAACGATTAAGTACGTGATAAGCCCGAAAATACAGAACTTTTCATCACAATAAAATACATTTTGAACAGCAACAAACAATTATAGCTCAGATTACTACATACGAAGCTTTCTTATCTACGGCTGTTCGGCCCGATCCTAATGACTGAATTGATCATCTCGTGGTAGGTGTTAAAATCGTTTAAATTTTCTGTACAAATGACAAAGAAACAATCATCTTACAAATGATTTTTATTATTGAGTACTTTATCTTCAAACTAGGCTGTTCAAACAGTGAAAAAAGCGCTAAAATTAGGAGGAAACAGGAGACTTATACTCACGTAGTGAAGAGTACGTGAAACCAGGCACTTTCCCATAGTAGAAAGCAAGGCTACGGTGGGAAATCCGAACTGGTACGCGCGTCATGATGTCACTGGAAGTGATCTTCCCTCTCTGCCGCCGTACTACAGCCTAGCCGTACCATATCTTAAAGTCCCTAATGTTGGCTGTTGCTGTTGGTTTCTACTTTTTTTTACTAACGGCAAACTTCAAACATTGTGTTTAGCAGACAGTTCATGAGAGAAAGTGAAACAATACTATGTTTTTACAAAAAATTTAAGCTACCAAAATCAATTTTTTCCTGACTTCATGTACCGACAGCATGGCAAAACTTGCTGTAACAAGACTTACTGTAACAAGGTTATTACTTATTTTCATTGTTATCCGTGTAGCTAATAGTTTGTTGAGTTATTTTTTTGTAAAAAAAATATCTCTTAGTCGGCGCGTCGAGTGTGTTGTGGACGGGTCAATGGATCAGTGAGTCAGTGAGTCAATGAGTGAGTGAGTCAGTGAGTCAGTGAGTGAGAGATGTATGTATGTCACACCAATCAGATCGGATCTACTATGAACAGCCAATCAAATTTCTTGTTTTAAAAGTAAATGGTATATGAGAAGATTTGATCCCGATACAGTTCAGAACTGCCATATTTATTCTTCTATAAAAGAGGAAGAAGTATTCATATATTGGGTTTACTTCGGCATTTTCTGTGAGTTAGGCTTAGGATTTTAGTTATGGACGAGATGAGCCTTGAGGTATGAAACAGTGTGTGAGGTAGTTGTATGCAAATGGACGAGATGTTACAAAGGTAACTTGATATTTTTGCTTTTCACAAGGAGTAAATTCAATTAGACGTCACGCATCGTTGCTTCTAGTTCTTATGAAATGTTTTAGAGGAGATGAGACTATTTTGATTTGAAAGAGTTCAAACGTTTACACTAATAGGTACAGGTAACGGTTACTGTGGTCTTGCTGCGTACAAATATATCAAGATATTTTTATTTTTTTGTTACAAAGGGTAATTTGACACTTTTGTTTTTCACAAGAGAGTAAATTCAATTAGAGCTGGAAAATCATCACCACTTGTTCCCACGAGATGCTTGCTATTTTTAGTTACAAATGGTAACTTGATATTTTTGTTTTACACAAGGAGTAAATTCAATTAGACGTCACGCATCGTTGCTTCTAGTTCTTACGAAATGTTTTAGAGGAGACGAGACTATTTTGATTTGAAAGAGTTCGAACGTTTACAATAGGTACAGGTAACGATTGTGTTGTTGTTGTTGCATGGAAATATATCGAGATATTTTATTTTTAGTTACAAAGGGTACTTTGACACTTGTTTTTCACAAGGGAGTAAATTCAATTAGAGCTGGCAAATCATCACCACTTGTTCCCACGAGATGCTTGCTATTTTTAGTTACAAATGGTAATTTGACACTTTTGTTTTTCATATGGGAATGAATTAAATTAGACTGTCAATGTGCCAGAGGTGTTTTTTTCTCTTTCTTTTTTCGGTAAACTAGTGTTGTTGTGTAAAAAGGGTAAACTTAGGACTCCTATAAAATACGAAAAGTTCTCTTAACTTGAGTATTTTTGAACACAAATTCCTCCTGTGGGTTGAATGGGCTATGAGATCGGCGAGTGACAGGGAGTTATGCCTGTGGCGTGTTACACCAATCACGAAGTGGGTTGCATCAAAGAACGAATCAAATTGCCTGTTAGAAAATAAGATGGTATCTACATTAATTCGGAGACATGTCAGATTACTGTAGTTTGTTCAGTAAAACAGTGTACATGTCATGGATTTAGCTTTATGGAGGGAGAATTACATAACGAAAGTAATTTTTGTGATGCTCAACTGCCTGCAACGCACACACTGTCAGCGAAAGGCCCAACACTAAATTGTGATTTGAGCATTTGTTTTGGATGGGCTAGTTTAACTAAATTGTCACTGTAAACACTCCCTTAAATGCTCCTATCTTCACAGCCTTTTAATTAAAAAAAACTCTTGCATGCCTTGCATGCCTATGTTTTAAGTTAGCAAAGTTGATTCAGTGACATTTGTGTAATTGTCTTGAAGCATACATGTATGTAACTGTGGATAGCAAGGAGCACTGGAGCGGTAGCCGAGATTTCATTTGGTTATTTATAACACAACTGAACAAATTGTGTTTCATGTTCATGAAACTTGTGACAAATTAAAAACATTTAGGCATAAAAAGAATTTGGTATCATTTACAAACTACAAAGACAAAGCATATGACTTTATTGATGCATTCCTTTCCTGAAAGAACAATTTCAGTGATATTTCTTTCACGAACAGTTGTTTTGAAAAGCATGTTGTGTGACAGCTCTTTACTTTCCTGTAATAGCTGAGTGTGTAAAGTAATTTGATATGTTGTTTTCACTATGCATAAATTAAAACTTTGACTGGGTTATTTAAAAGAGCCTAAATTTTCAGTACCTTCTCAGATTCTCGTATGAAAACTTCTTTCATTCAAACAAATGTGGTAATAGCAGGTGCAGTAAGCTACATGCAGTCATCGACTGCCTATTTTTTCTTTTGCCTGTCTTGCTTGCATCACAGATGTGCATCATAGAATTATGATGCATACTTGTGTATACAAAGTTTTTATAGCATGCTTTGTTTGCTATGCTATAAAATATATGAACTATACCACAAACTTGATTTTCTTTGTCTGGAGAATTTCAGGTATTGTATTTCTAATAACTGATCTGTTGTTTTTTTAATTCTTTTCAGCACAAAACCCTAATGATAGAAAAAGGAGTACTGTTTCAGTGTACGTGTTTGTCTACCAACCTGGAACTACAATAATTCAGTTTAACCAAGCAAGCTATTCTAAAATCATATCAGAAGATGCAGCCACAAACACTCTTGTGTTCACTGTATCTGCCAAGGGTCCTGGTGGAATTAAGTATAAAATCGTTGGTGGAAATACAAACAACAAATTTAAAATAGAACAAAGCACTGGACGGGTTACTGTTGCTGCTCCTCTTGATCGTGAAAGCAAATCATCTTATCAGTTGGTCATCCGTGCAGAGACAACTCAATTGGCTCAAGAAGTGACCACTACAATTAACATAGGTGATGTAAATGACAACAAACCAAGGATCACTTTCTTGAAGAAACCTAAAACCGTTGCAATTGAAGACTACTCACCAAAGGGAAGTATTGTGATAAAGGTAAGTTACATACGATAAACCTAAGTTACCGGTAGTAGGTAATACAATGCAGTTATTATGATGTGGTGTAAATTTTTTTTTAAATTTGTCAGGCTCTTTTGACTTTTCTTTCCATAGTGTCTGGTACATGTTGTAATGACTGTGGGTGGGAGAAATGAAAATGATATTGAAACTTGTTAGAGAATTTCTTATCAAAAGCAAACATATTTAACACAAAATCATAAGTATTGTGCCTCAAGGGCAAAGTTATTTCTTTTGTGCCCTTGTTTCAAACCGAGTGCCAACATTTTTAAAAAATATTACAGCTGTTCAATTTAGTGCCATGCAGACCCATTTTTGGACACAATTTGATTTCACTTAAGATTTTCTTTGTTTAGTACATGTACCCAAGATAACTTTAGCAAAAGCTGCAGCTGAAATTGATAACTGGAAAATAAACAATAGGATATTTAACCCTATCCAGATATAACTAATGAATCAAACGCTCAATTGATGACATGACGAGTAATTGATGAGTAATCAATTAGTGATCAATGGGTAATCAACTGATTAGTCATTGGTAATCTAATTGATGTCTAACATTTTTGTGGCCTAGCAATTTTTAATCCATGATATCAATTTCTCATTGATGACATTGATTTATCCTTGATGTCATTGAGATTACTTATTTGCTGGGCAACTTAAAGTATTTGCATCGCTGCTATAGGTGACTGCTATTGATCGGGATGTTGGTGATAATGGAGTAGTTACGTACAGCATCATCACCCAGTCCACACCATTTCAGATAAACCAGGATACAGGTGTTATAACAGCCTCGAGGGAAATAAGGTAACAGTTAAACACTTACTTAATAACAACCAAGTAGTAATCAGTGATTAGAGAAATGTGTTCGTGTTAAACTCATCGCCAATTGATGAGCTTGGGAAAGGTGCCTTAGGGATATGAGCCTTGAGCAGAGCATGCAGGTATCCATGGCAACCACCAGGCACCGTCACACTGATAGAGTCAGTGAAGATACTTACCACCCCATATACTTACCATTGCAATGAAAGGAGGGGGAGGCTAGGGAGCAAAAGCACTCAACAGGCACCAATGGCGCTCAAGGCACATTCGCACACAGCTGGCAAGCAAAACACGCAAGCCCTGCAAATCCCATAGGAGACCCCACCGAGCATTACTCAAACTTTGCCTAAATTACATTTAGCCACATCAAAAGTAGGTACCTTTTATGGGAAATGTGTGATTAATATGTCTGAAAAAAAAATCAGTTTTAGAGTTTTCTCAGTACCTTTCAGACTGTAAGCCGGAAAAATTGTGAGAAGGTAGTTTTGTTAAATTGGTACCTCTGAAAATGCCAGACCCACAATGGGAGATTATTATTAGTTTTTGCTCATGGATGTTACATAACATCCATGAGTGTAGGGGGCAATCGGATGGCACTCGATCACTCACTCACTCACTCACTCACTCACTCACTCACTCACTCACTCACTCACTCACTCACTCACTCACTCACTCACTCACTCACTCACTCACTCACTCACTCACTCACTCACTCACTCACTCACTCACTCACTCACTCACTCACTCACTCACTCACTCACTCACTCACTCACTCACTCACTCACTCACTCACTCACTCACTCACTCACTCACTCACTCACTCACTCACTCACTCACTCACTCACTCACTCACTCACTCACTCACTCACTCACTCACTCACTCACTCACTCACTCACTCACTCACTCACTCACTCACTCACTCACTCACTCACTCACTCACTCACTCACTCACTCACTCACTCACTCACTCACTCACTCACTCTTTTTTTCGTATATTTGCTGAAGGGCAGGAGAGTCATGTGCCTTAGGGATATGAGCCTTGAGCAGAGCATGCAGGTATCCATGGCAACCACCAGGCACCGTCACACTGATAGAGTCAGTGAAGATACTTACCACCCCATATACTTACCATTGCAATGAAAGGAGGGGGAGGCTAGGGAGCAAAAGCACTCAACAGGCACCAATGGCGCTCAAGGCACATTCGCACACAGCTGGCAAGCAAAACACGCAAGCCCTGCAAATCCCATAGGAGACCCCACCGAGCATTACTCAAACTTTGCCTAAATTACATTTAGCCACATCAAAAGTAGGTACCTTTTATGGGAAATGTGTGATTAATATGTCTGAAAAAAAAATCAGTTTTAGAGTTTTCTCAGTACCTTTCAGACTGTAAGCCGGAAAAATTGTGAGAAGGTAGTTTTGTTAAATTGGTACCTCTGAAAATGCCAGACCCACAATGGGAGATTATTATTAGTTTTTGCTCATGGATGTTACATAACATCCATGAGTGTAGGGGGCAATCGGATGGCACTCGATCACTCACTCACTCACTCACTCACTCACTCACTCACTCACTCACTCACTCACTCACTCACTCACTCACTCACTCACTCACTCACTCACTCACTCACTCACTCACTCACTCACTCACTCACTCACTCACTCACTCACTCACTCACTCACTCACTCACTCACTCACTCACTCACTCACTCACTCACTCACTCACTCACTCACTCACTCACTCACTCACTCACTCACTCACTCACTCACTCACTCACTCACTCACTCACTCACTCACTCACTCACTCACTCACTCACTCACTCACTCACTCGATTCTGATTAATTTATTCATTAAACCGCATTAAATCGTTTCTCCCAACCCTCCCCTGCTTAGTATGATTCTTGTCCTAGGCACTTCTTGAGGTAGGTTCAGCAGGTTTTAGCGGGGTACTAGAAAGACAAATTTTTTGTCCGACAACATGGAGTTCATACATATGGCGGCTTACGCGGCACGAAGATGGTTTTTGGTTCAACTCGTGGAGTTGTAAAATTGAAATTTGTCAAGCTAAGCAGCAGTAGCTGTAACAAATGGACATGGAAAGACATGGAAAGACAAGAAGCATAGCGCTCGTCAAAAACCCATATGTAAATTTATATTGAAAGGTCAAGGTGTTTTTTCATTAGACGTAAACAAAATTCTCCATCAAGTCACGTCAAGTCACGCTAAACTTGCGCTATGCAAAGAATGTAATCAGATACTCTTTTTTTCGTATATTTGCTGAAGGGCAGGAGAGTCATGTTTCGCAGACAGTGTAAGTAACTGCGTTTTTTAACCGCGTTTTTTTAAAGCGCGGTTTTCAACCGCATACTGCGGTTCTTGTTCTTCCTGATTCGTGACCTGAAGGTTTTGCGTGATCCGTGAAGAACCTGAAATGTTAAGCGATATTCGTGATTTTACCACACAACTCTACGTGATTTTGAGACACAAGTTCTACGAATAGTTACAGTGGTCTATCCAGAGTGCCTTAGCCATGCAATATGCAATACGGGGCCTTGATTTAGCCATTCGCGATTTTGCTTCCTACAAACACTGTTTTTTTATTGTAAGAACAGGTCCTTACTTTCTTATTTTCGTAATTCGGGAAAACAAAATTTTTTTATCCGTGAACCGTGATCCTCTGTATTTTAGGTTCGTGAACCGTGCCAGAGACTTCCCTGTACGACCCTCTTGATATCTAAAGCTTTTAATCGGACATTGTAAACAGACCACGAGAAGATGGTAAATTGTTTTTTGTTAGATTACTTTTTATCAGTGCTGGCCTGATGGGCCGCTTGACACATATGTAGACTTGACTTCCACCATCTGAGTTTCTATTTGCAGAACGAGTGCTTGTGCCAAACGTTTCCCATGAAAATCACTTGATTTTCATGCGAATGACCGTGCAGGTGACATATATTTTCATACCAATAGTTTCGCTCAAAGACTCGTTTTGCCACAGGGGCAAAAGTAAACTTGGCATTGGGCTATTCATCCATGAGCTGCTCAGAGAGCCTTTGTTGGTACCTGGATTTCTTTCAAATTTCCCATGGCTGTCACCTTCAATTTTATATGAGACAGGGCAAAAGGAGGTGTGTTGAAATCTTTGTGAATAGAAAGGTCTAAAAATGGGATAAGGGCGGTAGTGAATTGTTCCCAAGTACAGTTTAGTGACAACAAAAACCTAATTTTTTGCAAGAACAATTTATTAGTTTTAAACAACCTTGCTAGTCACTTGATATTGTTTGCATGATGCATAATACCTGAAATCAAAAGGACATTCATTAATTTTGGCAAATCTTGATGTTAACAAGTTCTCAAATGACAAAATTAATTATCTTCAAACAGCATTGCTGGTCAGTTGACATAGTTTACATTGTATAATGTGATACATATGAAATCAAATTGATGTTAGAAAATCATATTGTCTTCAAACTACAACTTAACAAGAAGTTTAGAAAACTTAAAACCGCGCTCTTTTAATTCTTTGTTTTTGTAAAGACATTATGTATTATTTAGCAACAACGTTTTTCTTTTAATTTTATTAATCGGCGTAATGGCACTACAGTAAATAGGGTCTTATTTATCACTGTCAGCGCATTGCATGGCTTGTTTGCATGTATTTGAAGTCTATGTTCATGACCTTGATAATTGTATAGTTTACGTTATGTAATGATTGCGTGTTTGATTTCATTTGTTGATAATATTTTTGGTTAAAACCGATCATTGCTACAAAGAAAAGTGTGACAAAAAATACGAAAAGTACTCGGACAATCACAATTCAATCAATGGCTGTAGCTCATTGCCAAAATAAAAGTTCAAAACATTTAACACGCTGCACAATATAACATTATTGACCGAAATTAATGTCAAGCGCATCACTGCACAAGAATTCCAAAACGGATCCTAAAAGGCGATAAGGAGTACCTTTACATTCCGGCACGAAATGGTTACTTGTTATTAAAACAAATCCTCATTGAACCAAAATTCGCAAAAATAAATCTAGAAAAACGAAACAACAAGATGACTGTGATCAAGTGTATTTCTAACAAAAACAATACAATGGAGACAATACAGTCTTTTCACTTTTTGATAACTAGATAGAAACTTGGCACTTCATTAGAGGTCATTAGTCTGCATAGTTTCCGCCGTTATCAGCATGTCGCTTTGCAGAGTTTGACATCTCTATAATTTGCCATGTGTTTATGCATTGCTTAGTCTCATTTCTAAAGCAACATATGTCTCCAAAAATTTGCTTTCGACGGACTAAATATGAAATTTACTGTGAACATGTTGCTTACTTGCATCATATAGTGTGACGCCGGGCCCAGCTGTTTGATTAAAACTACATTCAACTACAGTATGTAGATTCTTATCACGGATATCATATTTGTCCTCTTACGTTTTTCTTCGGAGACGCTTTAACTTTAATTCGAGAAACCTATAAGTTCGACTAGAGGCGAAGTAAACAGCATCTTAATTATCACTGTAATGACATTAAAATAAATACGGTCTTATTTATGACGGCTGACACCAGACGCCCTTCTCTAGCGCATTCATTATTCCCTTCGAAACTGAACAAGCAAGCAAACGAAAATACAGCTTAACTCTAGCTAATTTCAGCCTTAGTAGCCAGCAACAGATCCGAAATTATCTTTGCAAATGTCCTGACGTCCATCTCCGAGGAATTTTCGCCCGACTATATGATATATTCAAT
>OZ026606.1:604059-606559 GCA_964020085.1 Micromussa lordhowensis | reverse complement strand
AACTCTAGACGAGTAAAGACGCTTTTTATCATTCTCATGAAGCTTGTAAATCTGCTCTGGGGTGAGGTTCTTGTATGAGTCTGCGTTAGGGTGACAAACCCTAACATCAAAGAACGCAGACTGTTCTCTCGCCCAGAAGCCCCGTGCACGGATATCCAGCCGCGCGTCAGGGGCCTTGTTGGCACCCCACGGCAGCACTTCCCCTGTAACTTCTTGGAGAACCGGCTCCACCTTGACGTCGGTACATTGGTACGTCGGTATAATAATAATAATAATAATAATAATAATAATAATAATAATAATAATAATAATAATAATAATAATAATAATAATAATAATAATAATAATAATAAAGGTCTTTATTTGTGGTTTTAAACAGATGCTAAGACTTACAGGGAAGTTAAAAACAATCTAAACACAAGAAATAGCAAATTACAATCTATTTAAAATCAATGAGACATCTATCTACAAAGCATTTCTTAAATCAACACAAAAATTGGACCTGATAAGGATGCAACCTACCATGCAGGGCCCAGCTCTTACATTGGGGGAGAAGATCCTGCAAGAGATGGGACTTGGTACCCACAAGACTATTCCACAGCCTCGAATCTCATTCTTTAACGATCTGTTGGATCAGTGTAACTTGTTGAATGTATCTGAATCTAAATGCCCTTTCTGTAGCCTATCAGTTTGACCCAAATATTTAGTACAAGCAGCAACACAATAAGTAAAGGTTGGCATAATAACAGGATTAAAAAGGTAATGAAGGTTGGATGCACTATAACCGTTGCTTTTACACACTCTTAAGTATACGTTTTAAAGTCCTTTCCATCAAATCATCAAAATGCATATCCCAATATTTATTATTCAACAAATTGTAACACTATCCAAATATGGTCATGATGCTCTCAATATCTGTCATCCGTAGGTAACAGATATCCGGCGGTATATGTAGCTTCGTACGTGGGAAGAAAAAGTGAAGTGAGAAAATGTCGACAGGGAGATTTACAAGGATTTAGGCTGTTTTGTTATCAATTTGTTGAATAATAAAACAATTATCGTGCTCAATCTCGCGGAATATCGTCTAATTTTAGCCGACTTGGCCTATGGCCTCGTCAGCTAAGTATCAAACGATATTCCGCGCGATTTCGCAGGGTAATTGTTTATTATTGGTAGCACTATCCTGAAGTGTTATTCCTAGGAGCTTCAAATGTGACACAATGGCCACTGAGCAAATTCTCAAAACAACTCAATACATTTATTTTGTGGTATCCTGCTAAGCCAAATTTTGTAGTTTTCTTTGTGCTAGTAGGGACCCCTGCTTCGAAGACTGCTAAAGTTTCCTAGACATGGTTGGAAACCAAGAAATCATTTTGCTACCAACTCTAGCACTCTGAGAATAAGTTTAGATAAGCTTAAGCTCACTTAAGACTTTTTCCTACTTCTCAACATATTTCGCTTGATCATGAATGATAATCAATCTTGAGCAAAGTTTCTTCAACGTTTCTTTCATTTGGCCATTTCTTTGTAAAATTTGGCAAGTTTAGGGTCCCATAGTTTCATGAGTTTCACATATTCAGGGCTCAAAACTGTGACTCACTGGTGACCTATGCAACCAAGAATCAAGTGTTGGAGACCAGTTTCCACCTCTTCTTGTCAACCTTTTAACTTCAAAGGAAAATTGACCTTATTTGTGGATGAAAGATACAATTTATGCAAGTAGATATAACAAAACAAACCTGTGATTCTCAATCGCCAACTGGATCGCCATACCCGATTCAGCAGCTTCTTTTCAAAGAGGCATTGCAGGCATACTATACAGCGTGTGCATGGAGCCTGGTATAACTAGTGTGAATCCAATATCTCTGTCGACTGTCTGATCGTGAACCCTTAGCTTTGCACCCAAAATTTCATAGACATGGAACTAGATTAGGAAGAAGAGGAAGAACAGAAAACGTAACTTAAACTGCTTTCGTATTATTAATTATTTATTATTTCGTAATGTTGTGTTTACATGTTCTCTCTTACTACTGTTTAAGCTTCTTTGTACCTATACTTAGAATTATGATGAACATTGTGTGCATCATGAAAAATACTGAAAAAGAAAAAAAAAACATTGGGGGAAAAATGGCGACCAAAATCTTGGGATTACCGTAATATCATAAACTAAATTAGTCACGACAACTTGTTAAACTTATTTTTTTGTTTGAATGAAAATTTTGGAAAAGCATGACATTGGTAAAAAGATCCATTGATTCAGTTTAGTGAAATGCTTGTTGGCGAATTTCTTTAAACATTATTGTGTGGATCTATATTTTATGGGAGCTCCACTTTTTAGGCTTGACTAAACCTACATGTATATATTACTTCTTTTGTGTAATCACTCTTTTCTATGTCAATGTCTTGACTTTTGTAAGAGGGGGCGCTTATTGGAATAGTAGTTCTTATTTATACTACTACACTCAATGGGGAGTGCTTATTTGAAAGGGGGCACTTATTG
>OZ026606.1:571559-596559 GCA_964020085.1 Micromussa lordhowensis | reverse complement strand
GATTCAGCACTTGATTATGAATCGCGAAGGAAGCATACCTTTACCGTCTCTGTGCAAGATTTCGGGGAGAAGAAGTTTTCTTCCGAGGCCCCTGTCACGGTGAATGTTCAGAATGCCAATGACGAAGTTCCCTCGTTCCAGGAGAGCGAATACAACATTGGTATTGCCGAAGATGCGGTGAGAAACACACCACTAGCAGCCATTGTAGCAAGAGATGCTGATGGAGACACTCCAAGCTATTCCATAACCAGTGGTGATGGCGGCAATATATTCAAGATTGATCCATCAACTGGTGTACTGTCCGTTACACAGAGTGTTAAAGGAAAACAAACGCAGTACTCTCTACAAGTCAGAGCAACTGATACTCAAAGTTCGAAATTCGACGAAGTTCGTGTCGTAGTCAACATCGAAGACATCAATGACAACAGACCAGTGTTCACAGTCTGCCCAGCAGAAGCCTCAGTCGCAGAGAACGAGCCTAAAGGGGAGGTGGTGACCCAAGTCACTGCTGTAGACAGTGACAGAGGAAGAAACAGTGAAATAGAATATTCAATTACTGGCGGAAACAAGCTGTTTGAAATAGACAATTCCACCGGACTCATAACAACAATAAACAGTTTGGACCGAGAGGGGATTACATTGGGCTATACTTTAATTGTGCAAGCTGAAGATGGTGGACATGGCAGAAATGAAGCGGAGAGACTTCTTTCATACTGTGTCATAGAAGTCAAAGTTACCGACAAGAATGACAATTACCCCGTGTTCAATGAAAAGAGGTATCTGGCCAGTGTGTTTCACAACGCTCCAATAGGCACGACCATCTTAACTGTCAGTGCTTCAGACGCTGACACAGGTCCCAACCAGAAGGTGGCATATTCCTTGGTCGGTGCTAATAACAAGTTTACTGTGAATCGAGATACTGCGGATATCTTAACCAATGCGGACCTGTCAGGTGAACAACTTGTAGTGCTGACTGTCAGGGCAACAAACACTGAGCCTATCGTGTCAAACCTTCAGTCACCACTTGATTCGGAGACTTCGGTTGAGATCAATGTAGTGGACCAAAGACCACCGGAATTCATACCCAGTAACGTCTATAGTAGCACCATTGAGGAAAATAGACAAATTGGTTTTTTTGTTGTCCTTATCAAGGCGGTAAGCAAAGTGAATCCCGCCAATGAGATAACGTATAGCTTGGTGAAGTCCAACCCTGACGCAGAGCAGAAATTTCAGGTTGATCCAAACACTGGAAATGTTACAACTGCGGGAATGATTAATTACGAGCAACAAAACTCTTTCAACCTTCAGATTCGAGCCAGAGAGTCCAACACCAATCTGTATGCCACCTGTTCCGTGACAATCGCCATCAGGGATGTTAATGACGATGCGCCTACATTTAAACTGTCAGAGTACACCGCCAGAGTACCTGAGAACGCCAACCCCCCGTTTAATGGGATCACGATCAAAGCAGATGACAGAGACACGGGCCAGTTCGGTAAGGTGTCTTATGCTTTGGACACTCTGACAAGTGACTTCAGAATTGGTGCCGACAGTGGAACCATCTTTTCCAAAATAAGGTTTGACAGGGAGGCACGCAAAAGCTATATTTTGACCGCATCAGCCAAAGACCCCAAGTTCGATACCAAAGTAACAATTAATGTTGATATCGTCGATCAAAATGACGAGCCACCTCTGTTCGAAAAAAGACAGTATGAAGTCCCTGTTCAAGAAGACGCAAGCATTGGGACCTCCATCTATCAGCTCTCCGCAAAAGACGATGATATTGGAGAAAATGCAAGGCTTGACTATTTTATCTCCAGCGGAGATCAATCCCAAAAGTTCAGAATGGAAACGGTCTACCAACCGCAACGGAACGGTCCCAAGAACTACGGAATTCTTATTCTGGATGGAAAACTCGACTTCGAGAGCAGACAGACATACACCATTAAAGTAACGGCCACAGATAGAAAAGACAGCGACACTGTTGATGTTATTATAAAGGTTGGTAAATCTAAATCTGTAAGAGTTAAGACGTTGTTCAACCGGACGTCGGTTCTCGCAGGTTTTTTTGGTGCGTTTGCAAGGCAATTTTATACTCAAGAAGGCCCTGTGTGTTATCTTTTCAAAATGTAGAAACAATACTACGTTGCCAGGCACGTTAATAGGTACTGTAGCCATCGTTGACTACTTAACAATTATTCCATGAGCGCGCGTTGGATATGAGATGATAGATAGCCAACGAGGCGCGTAGCGCCGAGTTGGCTATAATCATCTCATATCCAACAAGCGCGAGTGGAATAATTGTTTTATTAAAAACGCCTCCCAAAAATAGAAAACTAGGCTACAATAAAAAAAAAGGCCCAAAAAATCACGCATACGCTCGCCATCTTTGTAGATCATGGTATAATGGCTCATATACCATGATGGCTAAGCCAATGAAAACTCTCGAATTGCATTATCCAATGATCTAGTTTTTAAGGTGGCCGAACACAGTTTTCGCGCGCGCTTTGCTGATGCAATTCAGCGCGCGCACAAGGATTGGAAAAAACAAACATGCCGTCAACAGAGCAATCATTTTATTTGCTCAAAACCCGCACTATCTGTGCTATTTTTCTCTATAATTGAACGCAGAGTATTGATGGCTTTAGTCTTTTATTACTACGATATGTTAGAAAAGGTAACGATGCAAACAACCTTGCAATTCTCAGCTTTTTCTCCGTCACCGAAAGAACCCAGTTAAATGCAGCGCATGCGTAGTAAGTCAAAAAAGTTGCGATTGAATGAAAATTTGCACTCTCGGAAATACGCGTACTTCTCGAGAACCACTCATTAGAATTTCACGAAATTTGGCACTATAATACATTAGGAAATAAGTAACTGGGGTATTGAAAATAATTGAACTTTAACAAAGGAAATTCTAGATATTCCAGTGAACCTTCAACAGGGGATAATTAAAGATCTCTCTGTTAAATTATTAGCAAAATGATGTTAACTTGTGAGAATCGTTTCAAGCTTGTCGCATGCAAATCATAAAGAAAATCCAATGATTAGATTTTCTGCAAATAAACAAAGCCGATTTTAAAGGCCTGTTTATATTTTTTCATGTTGCCATGGCAACGGCACATACGTCATCTTGATCATCAGAAAACCAAAGTTTATGTTGTTAACTTGTTCGCTGCCAATTTTGGCGACCGAGGGATCAAGGGTTTTAGAGAAAAAGGTGAATGAAACACAGGTATCAAAAACTGTGTTCAGCCACCTTAATAAAAACATTTATTTCATAAGTCAAATAATTCTCGCATTTTGATTGGTTCTTCGAATACTGATTAGGGGAAATATGCAGTGCTGTTTTAGCTAATCCAAATACACTTAAATCTCTAAACATGGTCGTCATTATCATCATCAGTCCTTATCGCGCCATGGGACGCATAAGCCCTTAAGGTTCGGGTGATGTGACGAGTTGGTTTAGGCGCAGGTGTTGGAATTCAGAGGTTCCCGGAATCAAGCCAGTATATGGATTTACTCTCGGTAGTCTCGAGTTAAATTCTTTGATCACGTTTTGTCAATAGGAAACTGGCGTGTCTAGAAACTGGCTAACTGATAGTAGCCCGAGCCCAAATGCAATGATCACTGTCGTCATACATTTATCCTTTTGGTTTTGTATTGTTTACTCTTTTGCAAGTTTAAAAATTAACCACTCGTAATGTCTTGACTTTCTTTAACAGGTTGTGGATACGAATGACAACGTTCCTGAGTTTACTTCCCTGATCTACGAAGCAACGATCCAAGAGGATAGCCCGGCAGGCAAGAGTGTTGAAACCGTTTCCGCAACTGACTTAGATAGCGCTAAAGTCCAGGGTGAACTGAAATACTCCATTGACACGACAGGCCAGACGTACTTCACAATCGACGCCAAAACTGGTCTGATAACCACCGCAAATAACAAGCTTGATCGGGAAAAACAGCAAATTGTTTCTTTTTATGTTTTCGCTTATGATGGCAAACACAGGGGGAAAGCTTTAGTTAGAGTCAACCTTACGGACATCAATGACAACGCTCCGTACTTTCCCAGCCCTCCGTACATAGGATATGTGGAAGAAAACAAAAATCCCGGTACAAGTGTTATGGTTCTTCAAGCGATCGACTTGGACTCGGGTGTCAATGCAGAGATAGTATACGAGCTAGAAGACAATGCCAATGACAAGTTTAAGATCGATCCAGACTCTGGTCTCGTCACAACGCTAGAGACTCTCGAAAAAGAAAGTGCCGAAAACGAGTTTACAATTCGAGTCAAAGCTACAAACAGAAGGGCTGGAAACCCACTGAAGTCTGGAACTGTTTCTGCTACCATTAAAGTGACCGATGGAAATGATCAGAGGCCGGCGTTTGATCCCACAATTTACCGGGCTAACGTCCCTGAGGATGCGCTCCCTGGATACTTTGTTACGAAGGTCAAAGCTTCTGATAAGGACGAAGGACCAAATGCCGAATTAGAGTACACAATCACCGCGGGTAATGACCCGTACGAGTTCTACATCGACCCTCGAACGGGCGATGTCCTTGTATCCGGGCTTCTTGACTTTGACAAAGGGAAAAAGTCGTACAACTTGACGATCAAGGTAACTGATCGAGGGAATCCACCCCAGGAGGCAGAGAAACCAGCGTTTGTGTACATTAATGTGCTTGATGCTAATGACAATCCTCCAGTATTTGTACCTGCCGTGTACAACGAGGTTGTGTCGGAGAGTGCCAAGCCAGGAGCCTCTGTAGCGCAGGTGACAGCGATCGATCAGGACACTGGCACCAACGCAGAGTTCACGTTCTCGATCACTGATGGCGATGACGCCAACATGTTTTCTATCATTTCTGATCCTAAAAATGCAAGTATCGGAATAATTACTGCCCTCCTGCAGATAGATCGAGAAACCATTCCTAAGTACAATTTGACCATCACAGCAACGGATAGTGGAGGGTTGCAGGGTGTTGGATTAGTGTATCTCACTGTAACAGATATCAATGACAACGGCCCGTGGTTTATACCACGTTACTACGAAGGTACCATCAATGCAGGCATAAATCCCACCGCGGGACAACCCGTCACTGTAATAAAGGCATACGATCCGGATGAAGCGAGTAATGGACCGCCGTTTGCGTTTACAGTGGTCGAGCCAGACCTCCGCAACCGTTTTCGACTGAATAACCCCACAGCCACAACAACCTCCATGTTTGCGTTTGGGTTGTTCGACCGAACAGTGGTACAGGAATGGGAAGTGCAGATCAGAGCAACTGACAGTGGAAGTCCGATTCAGGCCAACACTACCTTCGTGTACGTTGACGTAGAGGATGATAGGAACATACACGAACCAAATGACGGAGAGCTGACGATTATCGTGAACGCATACAATGGTAAGTTTGCTGGCGGTATCATTGGCAGGGCTTACTATCAAGATAACGACTTTGAAGTCCACGGAAATCAGTTTAGCATGTTATCTTCGCAAGAGTTCTTTTCCGTAAACGCAGGTAACGGTAACATCACTGCGGATGCAAACCTTCCCCTGGGTTTGTACAGATTCAGCGTGCAAGTCACAGATTCAACGTTCTCAAAGACTGTAACTTCTGCTGTAACTGTCATTGCACAAAGTGTCACCAGTGCAGCTATCCAGCAGAGTGTGGCTGTACAGATCTTTGCCTTGAGGAAAACGTCCGTCTTTGTTGGCGACTTCTATTCGAGGTGGCGATCAGTGTTGGCCGACATTTTAACTGGCGGTGATGACGACCGTGTTTTGATCTTCAGCGTCCAAAGGGCCCCTGTCTATCGTGTTCCTCTCGAGTATCTGTTTGGAGTGGAGATTTACCTGGCAGTACGGGACGGTAGCGGGTATATGGATCACATGGAAATTGTGAAGACGTTGGGGGAAAACAAGGAAGAGCTTAAGCTGCAAGGTGAGTTGAGCCATTTAGACGGCCTCCAAAGTAGAATTAACCATTAAAATTAACCGTTAAAACTGTACCGCAAAAATTGTTGATGTCAGACTCTGAAGGCAAATACCAAAAATGTCCTTTCTGTTTATGAAACATTTGCCATCATATTTATAAATTCACAGGATCCCTTGATAGCCATAAAGTTGTGAAGATTTGGAAACAAGGGCCATTTCAAACAACATAACAAGTACATTGAAGAATTCCAAATCATGCAAAACACGATCGGCATGGTTTTCATGGACTAGCATCCATTCCCGGGGGTAGGTGGCAGGCTCCTAAGTTATCGTTTTCATTTAATTTCCACCTTTACAGGGCTTACGATCGGAAGTATTGGCATTGATGCATGTGCCTACGAACAACAACAAGTTGGAAAATGCAGCAATGACGTTGAGGCGTCTTCGGCGTTCACTGTGGTTAGTGGCGACTATGGCCAAGTTCCCGCCCCAAAGACCTCACTGACATTAGTGTCTATGAATGTTGTACTGCAAGGCGTTTACACAACCATCATCCCTGACGAGAAGAATTGTTCGACGGGCACGCCCTGCTTGCACGGAGGTACGTGCCACAATGCTGTTCCTAAGGGGATCATCTGTGAGTGTGAACGGGACTTCCGGGGACCCGAGTGCCAAAGTACCACCAGGACATTCAAGGGTAATTCGTTCATGCACCTCGAGACGCTGATCGCCTACCAACGCAGCACAGTCTCCATGCAGTTTATGACTGGAACGGCAAATGGACTGCTGCTCTACCAAGGACCTCTTTATGAAGGTTAGTGGAATGAATTTGACGTCTTGAAATGTGCAGTAGCAGGCACGAGGCCCGCATTATTTTCACTATTTAACGAGACGATAAAACTATAAAAGGGTTGGACTGGTAAACAGATCGGATTTGACTTGTCAGTATACTGTGTGACATGTCAAATAAAAATAAAAATTACCGTAATATTCGAATCACATTCGTCGAAGAGTGATGTACATTCAGTGTCTCCACACAGTAGCAATGCTTATAAAAGCAGGTAATGAGAATTGAAAAAGCGTTCACCAGAGTGAAATTATTTTTAGGCAAGCAAATTCTCTCAGTGGTACAACAAGAAATATCTAAAGATCAGTGAGGAGAATTGCTATATTGACCTTGTTATGAGAGCTATGGCACGAAATATTGTCTCTTTTATTGTTCGAAATCATCGTCTTATCGAATGAACCTTTTAAAGATAACAGTTTAAACGTTACGGTTATCAGTGTGTGTACTTTAACGTTCTACTGATACTACGACGAGAAGGGGAGGGGGAGGCATTTTGTTTCATTTGCCTGGTTATTTGATAGCCATCAAGGGTTTACGATATTTAATAACCTTATTTCTCTAGGTGCCAACAATGGTTTACCAGATGTGATGGCGTTGATGATGGTAGAAGGATACGTCAAGCTGGTACTAACCCTGGGTCCTCATCCCAATGCTCCTCTCGAGCTCTATATGAACCGGGGGGACAGACTTGATGACAGGCAGTGGCACACGGTGGAGATCATTCGAGCACTCAAGGTAGGAAAGTCTTTCGCATTTAGGAAAAAGTCCATTCTTGTTGGCGTTCTGTGTTGTTCTCTCTAGACGTCACTGATACGTGATAATGTTTAGATCAAAAATAACATCAATCTGGGTCTTAGGGTTGAAAACGCGAACTAGTTCCAGAACCGCCTATTGAGATCTACAAATCAGCAATTCTACCACACCTGACCTATTGTCAAACGGTATGGCATTTTTGTTGCTCATCCGACTCACGCAAAGTGTACGGGAACGAGGATTGCGTGCAGGTTATCGCAGCAAGAGCGCGACGTATGAGGAACTATTGAAAATGGCCAAAAACATCATCGCCACTTCCTACATAGCTGAACCATGTAACAAAAATATATAGAGGATATTACACGGTGCCGAGAAGATATGAATTTTATGTTCGAGTGGCAAGAACAATAGATATTGTTCTTGCACACGAGAACATAAAATTCATATCTTCGAGCCAACGTGTAATGTTCTTTTTATTATATGGAGACTAAATATAAAACATAAAACAAAAGCATAAATATAAAACAAAAGGCAGGAATCGTGACGTCATTTAACGATATGACACTCACAAAGGTGACATACGGAAAATACGCCACTCGGGTCCCGGATGAAGTGGCGTATGGAATCTACGAGTGGTTTAGTTCCCAGTAAAACACTCTCCTCCATATAATAAAAGCCGTTACGCTCTGAGAAACGCGGACTTTGCCATACCCCGGTTCAACACGGTAACTCAGAACAAACATAGCCTAAGCTATCTAGGGCCTAAACTGTGAGCAAAGCTGAGTGAAGATATTAGAAAGTCAGAAACCCTCGACAAATTTAAAAGTTGGCTAAGAACAATAAACCTGACGGAATAATTAGCGAAAATTGTAGTTATTGTCTTTTATGTTCTTACTAACTTTTTTATATAATTGCAATTTTAATCATTTTTATTAGCTTAGTATTTTTGTATGTTATAATTAATTATGTCTCGTGTGTTTTAATGATTGGAAGTTTTTTTTAGGATATATAGGTGTCCACAATTAGCTTACTGTTTACAGTAGCTAGAATGTTTTTGACACAATAATGAAGTTTATTATTTAATTATTATCATTATTGATCTTGTGCCCGGCACTGTGCAGCCAATCAAATTGTGCATTTACCTAATAGCTCTGCTAATGTGTGGTAGCTTTCCTCACGTGGCAGTCTTCAAATAAGATTGTAAGCCCTTGAACTATCAAGGTGACTCCCTTTTTTTTACATGGGGTATACAATGAAATATTTAACATCTTAATCACACTAATGATACGTGCATTGCGTTGAAAATTTCTGTAACGGTCCCTTAACTACGGCTTGTTTTTATTTCTCTTTTCGCTTTTTAGAAAGTGACCTTGAGGATTGACCAGTGCTCGCACTCTCAGATTGTGGAAGATAACGGGGAAGTGATTGAAAACAGGGCGTTGTGTGAGATCGAGGGCGAGGTCTGGGGCTCGTCGATGTAAGTAGTCTGCACCTTTCCCCACAGGGGAATCCTTGTTTACAAAGTTTGTGCACAGTGTTTGTCCACCCAGAAATTGCGTAGTTCTTCACACCCAATTTTTCCTCGGGTATTACACCCAAACAGCTAATATTTTCATCATTTGTTGACCTTCACAAACAGAGGGCAGTGACGAGTAGTGATTCGAGTAACTCCATGCTTGAACAGAGACGCTGATGATTGAAATCCATCTTTTTTGTTTCGAACCACAGATACTTGAATGGTTTTGGACCGCTTCAAATCGGAGGCGTGCAGAACACGCTGAATGATGCAAACATAAACTACGGCGGGTTTGAAGGCTGTATCCGGAATATATACGACAACAACAAGATGTACGATTTGCTGAATCCATTACTTCAAAAGAACACAGAGTTAGGATGCAAGCTTGAGAGCAATCCTTGTCCAGACTGTAACGATCATGGATATTGTGAGCCTCTGTGGACAAACAGCATCTGTGTTTGCGATCTTGGCTACACTGGGCCCAACTGTAACTCGAGTAAGAGATTTTGAAATTGTCATAGAGCTATCTAGCGTTCTCTTATTTCCTTACTAGTTCATGGAAACTTTTAATCACCCGGGTAAACAGCTGTATTCTACGGTTTGGCCTACCGTCCACACTAATTCAAAAACGTTTTTTACGACAACTGCAGAATTTCTCGCGTGCTCATTGACTAATTTTCATTGTCAGTAAGCGGACAGACACATGAATTTATAATTTATTTGTCGCGTCAACGAGCGAGAGCAGACGATTGGCAATTTGTTATTGTAAAAAACAAATTGATGTCAGTTTTTCATGCGTCTGTTCTGTTATTGACAGTGAATTTTGTCATAACATTGTCAAAGTAGTCTGCGGATACACTCGGTTATCGCCTCGTGGATCCACAGCTACTTTGACAATGTTATGACGAAATTCTTGATCAATAACAGGACAGACGCATGGAAAACTGACTTCAATTTGTTAACTTTAAACCGGAGAAATTTGAAAACGTCGGCTCTTCGTTTTGATGTTGACAGAAAACATTTTAAAAACGGAGCTTGTCTAAAACGGTGGCGTCACGAAAATCATGTGATTTCCCTGATCGAGTTTTTCTCAAACACAAATCCAAACTGACCGGTGACTGTTGCTTTTTTAAATTCCTGCGGCGTAGTGTGGACGGAAACTTAGGTTGAATTGCGAAACTCGAGATGCACGATGAACTTGTGTAGTTTTTGTACAATCTAGCCGAAAGACAGCGCTTGACTGTGCACCGTGCCGTAAGTTGTGGAACCCCCTGAGACTCAATTCTTATTCGCAATCCAAGCATTTGTTTCATTTCTCTCTTTCCTTTACTTTCCTTTCCGTACTAATGCGAGCCGCGTTTTTTTTTTCCAATGAAAAATACCCCAAAAAGTACAGATTACGTGCGTGTTTTCTAAGTGTACGTTTATTTTTCAATAGGATCGAATGCCAACTGGTACAAGGCAAATAGCTTCACACAGTACCGGGTAAAACAGTCCAAGAGGAAACGCCGTGAGCTTGTTCCTCCGCCAGTGTCTATGGTGAATGAATTCTTCACAAACATCGCTCTGCAAGTCAGGATCTCGCCCAATTCTTCCAATGTCGTCGTATTCTTGGCTTCGAACAGCTTGGGAACCGAGTTTAACAGGATTGATGTAAGAACTTGTTTTGTAATATTGGAGAGATTGCTCGGACGCCACCCCCCCTAAGTATAAATTCTTAGAGATCAGTGAAAAGTCACGGAATTTTATTTTGAGTCTGGGAAAATAGACAATTTGAAGAAAAGTCAGGGAAAGTTGAAATAATTTAACATCATCTGATTTAAGACCGTTGAAGGCTGGTAAAACATTTGGGTCACCGTGTTTTACTTAATGAAGAAGGAACATTTGTTGAAATGTTGTGCGTCTTAATGATCGAGTGTAAAGGAGGGCTGTAAGGTGAGGCCAAAAGCCGCTACTAGATCTGACATTTTGTATTTATATGGTCAGGGAAATCTTACTTTTATCAGGAAAAAGTCAGGAAAAGTTATGTCTGTGGCAACCATGATAGGAGTCTTTCAAGTGTAATAATTACAGTAGACAAAATATTAATATTTTGGGACCCACGACAATGTTCATTATCTTTATGAATATTTGTGCTCGACGCCTCTTGGATGACTATCTTACTTAGCACTGAGGAGCCGCTTTCTTATCCACCCGCTTTTATTTTATCCCACACTACTAAGTTTTTTAATTCTATTTCAATTTTATTTTCTTGTCTTACATATAATCATAAGAATCACTTGCCCCCGCAGCTAGTTCCAGAACTAATCGAGGCGGGGTAACAGTTTATACCAGAAAAGAAACAAAGAAAAAAAGTAGTGATAATTTAAAATGAAATTACACAATGTACAAGTAAATAATAATAAATAGTAAAAAAATGCACACATACACAAGCGACTAGAATGCTATTATTAATAAAGTATGTTAACTCAGAGAACTTCTGTATCAGTTGCGAGATTTAATACAGTCATCTTCACATAGTAACACATCAAGGAGTAGTTCCTTTATTTTATCTTCCTTGGATACATGGTCAACAGTTTCCGCTCACAATTCTCCTTGCAGGTTAAGAACCATGTGTTGCGTTACATCTTCCGACTGGGTGACCGCATGAAGATCCTTAGCATTCCTCAACTTAACGTGACAGATGATGAATACCACACTGTGATCGTCAAAAGAGAAGGCAACCGTGCAAGCCTTCAGATCGATTACGAGGGTAAAGTGGAGGGCACCACGGGTGGCTTACACAAACTGCTCAACATGGGCGGAGGAAGTTTCTTCACCGGTGGCTTGCCTAACGTTACCGAGGTACGGTTACTCTTATTACTTTAATACAGGACAGGGTTGTTCGAAAGCCGGTTAACTACTTTTGTTTTGTGTAGGTTTGATTACTCAAGCGCAACATTGAAGGACAAACAGTATATACAGAAAACCTCACCGAAAAACTACAAAACTGAATTCATAATTCTCGCTAATTTTGGGTTAGCTTAAACGGACTTTGAACAACCCGCTTCAAATCAAGAGAGTTAATCCCTTATAAAGAACAAAGGAAATCCTCTCAAGTTACTTTTAGGTAATTCTTGATTCCGGGACCTACATTTCAACTTGATCCCAAGCTGAAACATAGTATTGCCTTCCTAATAAACTGTAGTAGGAATTCTTTGTTTTACTGTTCATGGTGGTTTGATTTTCAGTGTGCCGTAATTGTCGAATTGTAATACTCATTATCTTCTAGCACAGTTATACAACTAAGCCGTAAAATGTTACCTCTGCTGTGCCGTATCTTGGTGCACGTATTTCAGGTTGAGTTAACACTTGATTTCATTCCTACCCCAGGTCAGAGTCGTAGAAGCCTTTGTTAACAGTGGCGGTAACGCAATCTTACGCACTGCTGACGGCAACATCATCTCGAGCGGGGTAGGAGCTGGGTTAGGAGGTTATGGCTCGTCAAGTTCAGGAGTCATGGGTACCAACATCGTTGTTGGTTCCAGTGGACAGGTTTCCACCTATTACTCCTTCCTTAGCATGTCTCGCTTAAGAATACGAGGTGTTGTAGGTGGGGCTGTTTCCAGTGTGGGTGGCGGGATATTTATAGGACGGTCTGACCGATATGTTAATGTAAGGGTCATACAAAGTAACATGCAAACCAGTAGTAATTATGTCGAAATCAGTTCAGCCGGAGGTGGTACTGCAGTGGGTACTTCCGTAGAAAATGGAGGATCGAATGGCGGCGGTGGTGCTGATGGAGGTGGTGCATCTAATGGTGCTGGTGCTGGTGTCGATGGGGGATCTGATGGCACTGGTGGAGGTGGCGGTGCTGGTGTCGATGGGGGATCTGATGGCACTGGTGGAGGTGGCGGCGGTGCTGGTGTAGGTGGGGTTTCCGGTGATGCTTCTGGCGGTGGTTCGGTGTCCGGAGGAGGCGGGGTCGGTGTTGCTTCGGGCGGAGGTGTAACTGTCGCTGGTAGCACATTAGGGAGTGCGGGCTCTCGCGATGCATATGGAAAAGTGACTACATATGGCAGCAGCTTGTCTTCGTGGACCCTTGGGGGTGCCACCACTGACGGTACTGGAGATATTGAAGTGATTGGAGATTTCGGAGGTAAGTGAGGAGATCCGTACTTCTCTATTTAACCCCGAACCATTTTCCTGCCAGGTGAAAGTTCGACGTTTTTGGAAGATCGTCCAAGAAGCACGAGGCGTTGCTCCGCAATAAACTGAATAAGTTCTAGAATCTGGCAATATTAGGGACCTTAAGCAAACCACGACGGCAACGGCAACGAGAACGCCACCAAACAAAAGGTTTAATGAGCAGAACAATAGCTGTGCACGTGCGTTATAATTCTAGGTACATTTCTTAGCCGTCCTCTGCAAAACGACAACGTGAAATGACCAAGTTCTGGGTATTTTGGAGAATGTGAGCGACGACTTATTTTGCGTATTCTCATATTAGGCTTGAGCAAGTTCTGAGACCGATAGACGTAATGAACAGATCTAGGCATCTGCGAAATTCGACGGTAAAATATAAATTCATTTTTTTCCAGGCGTCGTCCTTGGTGTCGCCGTCGTCATTGCTTAAGGTCCCTGTTTGGCCAAAACCGTGACATTTTTATTCTTTCTCTTGAAAGAATAATGAAAGAGTAATGTCGATAATGGTGTACCATGCTCCTGACGCGTTTGAATAGAAACAGCAGAAGGGGCGCATTGTCCTCGTTCCCAATTCCTTTCCCTATCTGTTTTTGTTCGTCTTTTTTTCTCTGCTTGTGTCGATTAGAACAGTGGATAACTTCGTACGTGCAATCATTTCTGAACGCTATAATATGTTCTTGCTCTAGGCTGTACTGCATCAAACAACTACAATGGTGTGGATTTGGACAATGATAACAGTATAGAGGCCCGACGGCAGAATGTAGAGTTCGGCTGTCCATGTTCAGCAAATATCTGTTTAAACGGTGGCACATGTGTCAGTGCTGTGCCTCAATATTGTCTGTGTACGCCAGGCTGGAGTGGACCGACATGCGAGACTATCGTCACGGCTCCCAATCCAGGTTTGTTATCTCTTAGTCTTGAGACGCATATTTTCTTAAAGGGGCTCAGTGATGGTGTTTTGGCCATGTACTAAATTACCTTCACATTGAAGGAAACCTGAAAAAAGTAGTTTACTAACATAGAAAAATACCAAAGAGATAATAATAAATCGTAAAGGAACAAGGATGGTTAAGGATGAAGAAGATTACCACGAATTACTTGAAAAGAACTTGAAAAATTTAGGCTAAGTAAGAAATCACCAGACTCTAGGGCTGTCGTGACGAAAATAAACCGTTTGAAATACCTTATAATTGCGATAATAAGACCCTTCCCTCGCCCTAACTTACTTCCTCCTTCTTTCACTCCCCTCTCCCTTCCATCCCTCACCCCTCCCCCAAAAAGTTAGAAAAAAACAAACAGGGAAAAAAGCCAGGCGGAAAATTCCTCTAATAAACATTGCTAGAATACAAGCCTGTGAGGTTACACATATAGTTTTGTCATAGAACTGAACGATAGGGTGGTTAGGGTGGCTAGCTCCACTGTAGTGTTGAGGTTTGGTGTTTCAGGGTGCGTTATTAATGCGTCTCCTCGTTTTTTTTTTGTTATAGGAACACGTGGAAGCCGATGGGTGAATCCTGCTGTTATCGCCTGCGTCTTGGTGATTATCCTGGCAATTTTGGCCATCATCGGCGCCTTGCTCCTCAAGAGGCGACCGCAACCTACTGTTGTGGCGGTCGTCGAAGACGGACACGTTCACGACAACGTCAGACCGTACCACGACGAAGGCGCCGGCGAGGAAGACAACTTCAGCTACGACATCACCACGCTGATGAAGTACACCTATGTAGAAAACGGTGTCGCGGGCGCAGGAGGTGCAGGTTACGGCAAGTTCAAAGATGGAGGTGATGGTGGCGGCGGCGTAGGCGAAGAAGAGTTTACTGTAGCGGAGAACAAGCCGCTTTTACAAGGAGCCATGCCCGGAGTAGGCCTACAGCACGGGGTAACCACTATCACCAAACGTCGTGTAGTACACCCTGAAAGCATTGACGTCAAACAGTTCATTGACACACGCGTGCTGGAAGCGGACGGCGAGTATATCCTCTCTATTGACGAGCTACATATTTATCGCTACGAGGGCGATGACTCCGACGTAGACGACCTCAGCGAGCTCGGAGACAGCGACGAAGAGCCAGATGAGGAAGAGGAGCAGGAATTTGCCTTCTTGCAAGAATGGGGCAGGAAGTTTGACAACCTCAACCGTATATTCAACGAAGAGGAATGATCCGGTCCAGCGTGCGAGTACCGTTTTGTAAATAAATAGACTCTACAAGAGATCACTGAACTCGCCAACACCTTAAATGTAAGCGGATTGTTACGCAACTGGCTGTTGCGGCTTGTGAGGCAGACGAGAATGCCTTCGTGATGTACTCGTTCTGTTGTCGTGTTTGAAAATCTTTGAGAACTTTCAGCGAGTTATTTTCCAAAACGGTAACTGTACGAGTCACTGTTATTTGCTGGTAGACTTTATTAGTACAGTTCTCAGCGGTAAGCGGTTAAGCGACAAATCTTTAGGTACTCTACTGTTGTTGCGCTTAACGTCACGAGTAGTTAGCAAGCTTTTTTCATTGGAGTGAAAATTGTACATTTGTTTCATAGCAGCAGTGTAGTGATGGGCTTTTTTTCTGTGTTTTTAAAGTTTTTCTGTCTGCCTAAAGAGAAGCATATTTAATTTCTATTTGTCTAAAATAGTAGTAGTTTAGGTAAATTTATTCTAGTTCAAGAACTTACCTGTAGGGCGCATTTTTTACAGAATTATCGCTAGCTTTTGTCTTCCGAAATTTGAGGAAAAGTCGAGCATTGTGCGAGCTGATAAAGTTGACAAAGATCACCTCGCACTTGCTTTGCCTCCAAACAATCAACTTGTTGAACAAGTTTGAGAGTTCTCGCGGAACTTATTTACATAATTTGCAATAGTCGCGTCGCGTGCAATATTGAACTAACCTTTTACATGTGATGTAAAATATTCTTTTAGGATCTCCCTGAGATTGTGCTAGTTGTGATTTCGTTGAAAGGTAACAAGTAGTATATATTGCTATGTAGGAAAGAATCAAGCTCGGCTGTCAATAAATAGTATGTTTGCAGAAAAAAAACTCCCCAATGGCAAATTCTTGTGTTTTACTAATAACCGTACTATGTTTTCCAACGTAGTTATTTTATCCGCGCTCGAGCTGAGCTTATGTCCACGAGCTATTAAACAATTAGATTATGTGCTCGAGAGTTCTATCGCGGGATAGTTGTCGAGGGCGCAGCATAGAAGTCACAGCCTGCACCCACTTATCTCTCACACTACACAAGAGAAGTGTGTTTTCCGTCCACACTACGCTGGGAAAAAAAAAAGAGTTTGAAGAAACCTCGGGCATGGAAATCACATTTATTATCGTGATGTCATCGTTATCGAAAAGCTCGTTTAAGGTTTTTTAATGTCTTTTTTTGGTTTTTGGCCTCAGAGGCTTCCAAATTTTGGCAAAGCAAACAATTCTGTATTTTAACCATTCAACTGTCATATTTCTTAAATCATATCTGGATAAAATTACGGCGAGAGAATAACTTTGGTCGCGGGTTTGTCCAGTTTGGCGCGTGCGATGGCGGCACAAAATCATTTTTTACACGGTGCATCGGACCCCCTTTACAGCTACAGTGAAACCTGTATTAAGCGGACCCCGTATTAAGCGGACACCGTCGATCCCTCTATTAAGTGGACACCAGCTTGAGTCCCTTAACTTTCTTCCCACATTTACTGTAAAATAAACCTGCGTTCAGCGGACACCTCTGTTAAGCGGACGCGGACACCAATATTAAGCCATTTTGTTGCACAAAACCTGCAAGAAGCGGACACTTCAAGGGCTTTTTACTTCTAAAAGCACAGCTCAGACACCGTTAACATTGTTCAGCGACGTCGTTTTAAAGCTAAGTAGATTATTCCAGATTCATGCATCGACTGTCTGGACATCATGCTAAGAGCAGTCTTTGATCTTACACGGTGTTACAAAAGGGTTAATAATTAACTGTTATTGCTGAACCTGTTTAGAGAGGACACCCTGTATTAAGCGGACACTTGTGAGGGTCCCATCGATGTCCGCTTAATACAGGTTTCATGAGGAATATGAGCGGCGAATATGAGCGGCGTTTTTATTCAGATTCTCATGACTCGTACCCTGGATCTGATTACTGGCAGCAATTTGAAGACAGCGAGACAATCTTCTTTGATCACAAATATGGAAACCAGCGCAAGAGGTGCAAACCACAGCACAAACGATGCATGGACGCAAGCCGGGAAAAAAACTGCTCGTCCAATTATGGGCAGAAAATCACTTGTTGCTGCATTAGAGAGTCAAGAACAGCGTGGAGAAAAATCTGCGAAGAGTTGAATTCTCGCGTGAATCCAACAAGACCGTCGAGAAGTGAAGGAAAAAAATAAAATACTTATTTGAGAAATATAGATCTTGTGGTGTATATTTCCCCGCCATCAGGATTTTTCCTTGCCAAAAATTGGAGATATTTGAATTCGCAATTAGTGCCCGGTCCTATGTGATGTCACGGCCAGTATGTAAATAGTTCATCCCTGGGAAAAACAAACAAACAAACAAAAGGAACAATCCCGTTGCGTTTCTGGAGAAACTGAAGCCCCGAGAAATGCGAGAGACAAGAAAATTCTTGTTCCATTTGCCTTGGAACCGAAGTTTTCGAGATTTCTGGTCAATGAAAATGACGGCAAGCAAACTTGGAACCAACCTTGCTTAGAACCCTGAGGATGGGAAAAGAAGGAACATTTTAAAAATCAATTGATCAGTCGAGCCTTCTCGATTCTGGAGAAAAAGATCTTACACGGAAGGGGTGCGCCCATCGTTTCTTGTCAGTTTTTCGGTGTGCCCGCAGCTTAGCCGAGACTCGGATGCCACTATTTTTCTCCAACTACGACTTTTAATTCTAAGAAGTTGACCTTGTGTTTTTTATCAGTTGTGAGGTTAATCTCCTTATCATAAGATCCTTTCCATGATTTAGCCGATACCTAATAACTGACTCTTTGAGATTGCTTGCACGAATACGATAGTTTTCGTCAAATGTCATGTTTTTAGCAAACGAAGCTTAAGGTGGAAAAGCAGGGTCAAAATTAGTATAGGTATTCCCTCTTTTTCCCTCTAAATTATGCATAAAAAAGGAATTGTTAAATGTTGTGCGCATTATGTCTTGTGCTATCACTCTCCCTTGCATCGGTTTTCTCTGCGCCTGAAATTCAAGGGAGTGTAATTAAAATGAAACTCGAACGGAGAACTATGTTACAAGGTGGGTGCGAAGCATACAAAGTTAAGAAAAAAAGAAAAAGAAAATAGAAAATCAATTAAAGATATTTCCGTTTTTCATTATTGCCCGTCTTACATATTTCAAGCTTAACATAATTTCATCCACTCGCTATCTTTTGTTTATCAGGATAGATACGCATACAGCTGTGGCTTTCGCTTACCTCTTATTGAGCTGATCGTTTGCAGATCGTGTTTTTCAGTTTTATTTTGATAATACAGAGTACGTACTTTCTTACAGAGTTTGTCGTTTACTCAGTTTTACGTCAAAAGCTTGAAAGCCTTACTATTAGCGTCTTTAGATTTTATATTTAGAAACAAAAAGCAATTTGTTATCAAAGTCAATCCAGTAAGTGTTTGATGTTTTGAGAAAATACGCGTTTTTATTTACCAGTTAGCAGGTTAATAGCCTTACTATTACCTAAGACCTGTTAGAAGCCTCTCTTCGGACTTCACCAGTTATACGATTCCCAATATGTATGTATGTATGCTTTCTGCGAACTTAACATAACACTTACACTTTGAATTGTTAAGGCACTCAAAAACCCTGTTGTTATTCAAATCGTTAAAATTGTAATCTAGAAACTTTGTGCCTGATAGAAAACACACGAACTCGGCATGAGGTCAACAAGTACTTAATACTACAAGTTTTGTTTGCAATACAATTAAACAAACTTCGTGTAATACGAGTTGGTTGTACCGACGGACTGCCGAAATGTACACGGATTTTAAACTATACCATGTTAAACAAGTCAAGGAAACTAAAGAGTTGAAGGGAGGGATTTTCGATAGGTTATTGGCATTCAAAACTTCAGATTTTAAACATGTTAAGATACAGCTGTTCGAAACGATGCATGCGACGTTACCATTGGTTTCTGAAATACCTCGAAATTAATTGACGCTCATTCGCGACCAATCAAGACTAACAATAGGCTGACAGTGTTTTTCCCAGAGCCGACGAGCAGCGCTCTTGAGAAAATTAACAATATCAAATGTAAACTTCCACAAGACGCTTTGGCTGGAATATTCATTGTTTACAAAAGCTGAAATTATCATTACACTGGCAAGATTACTGGCAAAGAATTAAGTTCCCGTACAAGCACGTAGTGACCAACAGCGACTCGTCTTATCGCCAAATCTACTTCTTTACAATATAATGAAACTGTTTACTACCACGCGCTGGATCGGTTTCATCTGTCAATGCTGTTTCATTCGCTGAAATGCTCGTGATTCAATTGGAAGACACGGATTTCATAGCCGGGTTTACAACCAAGAAGAAGTCGTTGCGGCAACGGTGAGCGAATTATTATTAAGTTTTCATGAAGATCACTTTTTAGTCGAGCTTGCGGCTGGAATAATATTTTTCGCTCACGCGGTAAGTGTCGTTGTCTACCGAAAATATGCGACGAACACGGTTGTTACCACGTGCAAGTTCCCTGTCAAATCGATGTGTACTGATAGCCTTTATTTACTCTTCGTGCTTCGTTCAGAATGTAGCACCATTTGAAACTGTTGAAGTATACGAAGGTTTGCCGCCCGGCAGTTCTATTTTGAACTTGAAACGAAAACCGGGCATGATTTACTCGCTTCACCAAGACTCAGCCACCGCCGACAGTTTGAGTTTGTTTTACATAGACTCGAATGGAGTTCTTACATCAAAAGTAACTTTAGATCACGAAGATGAGAGAGGGAACGTATTCGATTTACTGGTAATTTCGCGGGAAATCTCGAGAACAGAAGGTGGATTTGGAAGCATTGTGCGTGTTCGAATTCTCGATCGCAACGATAACCCACCGAAATTTCCCAAAGATTTATATACCTGTACTGTGTCTGAAAATAGCCGTACTGGAACATATGTTCAGGGACTCGAGAGCGTTTTTGCTAGTGACTTGGATAGTGGAAAAAACTCTGTACACATGTACAGCATCGTGGCTGGAAATGAGGCGGGAAAGTTCGATGTCGATTTCCACGAGCTTGCTGGTGTGAAATTTTTACGCCTTAAAACTAAAGCGCCTATCGATAGAGAGGAAATGCCATTTTTTGTGTTGACAGTCCAGGTCGAAGACGGAGGAAATACTTCACTTTCAAGCACTACCCAAGTACGAGTCAACATACTTGACGAAAACGATCAAACCCCGAAGTTTGAACCGCCCGATTACTCTGTCGCTGTCAGCGAGAACGTACCCGTTGGAACTTCAGTTTTGCAAGTAAAAGCTTTTGATGGCGACACCGGCACAAACGCTGAAATTTATTATTACTTCAAACCTGAACACGATTTTTTCACCGTGGATGCCCATACAGGTATTGTTGAGACAGCTTGTGAATTAAATTTCGAGAAGGGGAATTCCTTTGATCTAACGGTGTATGCAGTGGATCGCGGCAAAACTCCTCGACAAGCGAAAACTCTTTTGCGAGTTCGCTTAGTAGATATAGCAGCTTTCCCTCCCTCGCCTGGAGCTGTTTCTCCCAAATTGGCGCCACCTGTCTTCCACAAACACCCGTATTTCGTAAGAATCAGGGAAGATTTTCCGGTCGGAGGTGCCATTGTTCGAGTGAATGCCCACCAGGGAGGCCTTCCACAACCGCTTGATAGAACGTGGCGATATATTATTCTCAACAACGCTGCAATTAGTGGAGCAGTTTTCCACATCAACCCTCGGAGCGGAGTTATTTCACTTCGGGAACCCCTAGATTACGAGAACAAAACTTCCTTGGAACTTACTGTAAAAGCCGAAGATGAACAATCTAAGGACCTGTACGATTCACATGCGCGGGTAGTGATTGTAATTCAAGATGTAAATGAGAATTATTTCGCGCCAATTTTCTCTGTTCCGACCTCGGTGGTGTCCATTTCGGACAATGCACAGGAAAATACCCTCGTTTCAAGAGTTTTAGCTACTGATGCTGATGAAGGTATCAATGGAAAAGTTACTTTTACAATTACTGGAGGTTCAGGGCTGGGAAAATTTACTATTGAGCGGAACACAGGGAAAGTTCGATCGCTCGTTCGATTCAACAGTGAAATGGATTCTCAGTTTGATCTGCACGTGCGGGCGAGCGACCGTTCAAAACAACCGTTTTATTCGAATTCATACTTATTGATTAAACTTCGACATGGTGGTCAGAAAAGGCCGTTCTTTTACAGCTCACAACAGCTAGTCCATGTCCGAGAAAACAGTGAAAAGGAAACATTTGTGGCTCTGGTCCGCGCCAAAGTGCGAGGTGGAAGATCGAACAAAGTTATAGAGTATTTTATTTCAAGCGGAAATGAAGCCGAACAGTTTTCGTTGAATTCTACATCAGGTAAGAGTGTTATTGTTTAAATTAAGTCTCAGTGCGATATTATAAGTAAACAAAGTCTGGAGAATATTTGAACTCTTGAAACATGCAAGCTTTAATAATCTCTCCTTGCAAGTTGAGCTTCAAGGCTAAGCTACAACTCGCATATAACTGTCCTCTACGGATAAAAAATTCTGTTAAATAGTCGGCTTCTTAAATGAACCTTGTCAACCGTAAATGATATTTTTATACATAATTCACACTTCAGAAAGCAAAATTTGCGCCCCTTCATCACCTGCACCTGCTTAATTGAGAAAACGATATTAATCATTCAAACCTGACAATTTTTTCACTAAATCGCCGCAAGAAGGCAAATGGATTTCAATATTCAGTTCTCGAATGGTGGAATACAGTGCTCATTATCGTCTGATAAATTTTACGCGTGCACAAAGCGATCGATCACTTCTTTCTCTGCATGAAAGCATAATAAACCGGCAAGTAAAATAATATTTTATTTAAAAACAATAGTGTGCTTCAATTTGCAAGATGTTGAGTCTCTAGATAAACCTTTTATTTCGACATCTTTGGTTGACAGGTGGGAAAGTGTACAAATATAGTATTTTAGATCGAAACAATTTTTGCATGTCTGCTTAAGTTATTGGGGCTCAAGGAACATTTTCAAATGTAAACACAGTCTGCTTGCGAATAAACGTTTGGGATTCGGCTAAACCCTAAATTAAAACACATACTGTAAAGCCTTTTTGTAGAAGTTTTACGATCAGACTTGAATAAAAAAGCTATTAAATTTTGATTAAACATTCTCTCAAACTGGGTCATTCCTCATAACGTTGGCTGGAATTTGTGAAGAAGAAAATAACATTCAGACGATTTGAAACAAAATTGGATCCTTTCTATTGGAAATTGACAAAATATTTCAATAATTATTATTTGTGTCAATGTTGGTGGGTTTTCAAAAGGGTTGATTACAAAAAGAGACTCCTTTTTCATTTCCTTTTCATTATGGTCTTTGAGACATTATTAAATTATGGAGATACCCAAGATAGCTGCAGACAGCTCCCTGCTATTGGCTGATTTATTAGTCTGTTTCATTTTATAAATGATTTGCATTATTATGATTCGAGAAAAACCTTTAAGGCTATTAGTATTATCTTTTCTTTTATTTGTAATATTTATTCTTTTGATAACCACTGGCTGTAGAAGAGTTGACTCAATGAAGATACACCTCCCTGCCCAGTAATGGAACCACAAGCTGAAAAACAATAATTCTTGTCAGTACAATTATTGTTATTGCAAAAAGTGAAGACATGCAAGATTATCTGAACATTACTGGGCATAAATTTAAAATTTATTTAATGAGAAAAAACCTTCATATAATATTTATTTCAACACTGATATTTAACACAGATAAAAACTTGTCATATTTTTGTTATAGATATGAATAGAATTTCTGAAATGTCTAGCATTATTTCTAGAAAAGGTGTGCATTAACAATGCAATTTCTGTAAAACTTACAGATCTGTATATGATGTATTGCTGTCTACCACATTTCTTTCTCTCTGTCTTACAATTTTTAAAAGTTTTAGTGCTTTGTTTTATTCATAATGTAAACTTGAGAAAATTGAATATTTTGCCTGCATGAAATTAGTTAGGCATCTTTTAAGGTGACTTATTTGAAGAGGGAGGAGATAGTAATACTGTTTTCATTTCCTAGAAGTACTTCAATCTTACTCACTTAGCATTCAATGAATGTTTATTAGACATAATTAAATGCAAGACACAATATGAAACACTACATGATATACTACATGATATAGGTGTGATTCACCTAAGAATTATTTATTACTGAACGTACCAGAGACAATGTAAATTTTCGGTTGTGATGATTGTTTCATATTCTCGGAGAAAAACTGCTTAGGTGTTGGCAAACTGTAGGAACGAAAAACACTATGAAGTGGTTAACCTGAAATGCCTAAATTGCAGGTACTAGTTTTCAACATTGTATGGGGTGGGGGTGAGGTTAGGCAGATGACGTTGTATTTGCATCTGGCATGTGTGCAAAAGCGCCAGAAGTGAATCAGGGTCTCTTGACTTTGGGAGACCAGATCTGTTTCACACCTATCGTGCTTGTATTTCTGCCAGTGCAGTGTCTGTTGTTAGGATAGCTGTTTCCAGAAATTACATATTTGGAAGTATCTATTTCCTGTTTTAAAGTTAGTTTTATTTACTGTGAAAGTTTTGAACCCGGGCCACATTGTTTGACTGGACAATGTTTTGCAAGACAAGTACAATTTTGATGCAGTAGCTTCTGTACTCCATATTTAGAGCTGTTGTAATGCTGCATAATGTTGTCAAAATTTAATATAGAAATACTGAAGACGTAGTTGATCGTCATAGTTATATACACAACTTAAGCAGCTGCGAAATTGAAGCCTGAAAAAATTCAGACCTGACTGTGATTCGAACCCATGATCTCTGAAATGCTGCTGCAGTGCTCTACCTCAAATACCCTTGGTAGAAACCCGCTCCTTGGACACCTGCGGTTGCTTTCATTAAATCTTTGTTGTCACTGTAAAATTCAATGTTGTTAAATCTATTTGTAGATGTCTAGAAAATATTTAACTTTAATCAAGAAGGTACAAAAGTAATGAAAAAGTGACAAGCATCTGTTGATGTTTAATTATTACCAGCACTTTCTGTATTATAATTAGGTGATCTGTAGATATTGCCCACTACTTGAGATGTTTATAGTGAATGTATTGAATGTATTTGGTATCTTTCTATGCAGTTCAAATATATGATCTTTCATATATTTGCTTGTATTGTTGTAGTGTTTACTTAGCAAATTATCTGAATTTCAAACAGTTTGATTGGTGCGTGTGCATTTATCTGGCATTGTTGCATGCCTGAAGCAAGTCCGTTGCTGGGTTATATATGAGGTTGTTCAATTTGCTTCTTTTTTTTTCCAACAGGGATCATTTCAACTACAGGGTCTCTTGATCGTGAAAGTAAAGATCGTTACATCCTTGATGTTTATGCACAAGTTAAGGGAGCTCCACCATCAACAAGTTCACCATTTCAAGTTGTTGTCATGGTTTCCGATGAAAATGATAATAGTCCATCTTTTGAAAAGCAGGAATACAAAGTGAGTCTTCAGAGTTAATGACCTGTGTTTCAGAAAATATCATTTGGGTTACAGACCAAATCTCCTAGACTCTCCCGTACAGGT